>CALNHX010003075.1:59622-159358 GCA_940337035.1 Agriotes lineatus | reverse complement strand
ATAAACATTGGTGTCCATTGGCTGGAGATGTGCGTAGCACGCCAAAAAACCGGAACACCTGGTGGAACAGTTTCGTTCAAGCTAGATTACGATTTCTACGATCGATTGATGCCAATGGTTTGGATTGAAGGTAAGGCTCTTTTCAACAATGCTTCTGTTGGCACACTTGCCACCCTTTGTGTTTCTCTCAAAGATTTGGAGCCGTATATCTGGCTGAATCGCGTTTGCTGCGCAGTTGTTGTAGTTTGATAATTCCTATATTGGAAATAACTTTGAGTTGTGAACCTGTTTCATTTGCTTTATGTATCTTCCTGAATTATTTTGTACTTGTTATTTATCACGAGCAATTTCATTGATAAGCACTTCGCTCGGCTATTGTGGAAGAAAGATATCTTTAAATGCGGTAAACTTTCCCTTTTTGATAAATATGTTATCAGTAGAAAGTTAAACATAGGGACTAAACATATTTCTTTTTTAAATATAAGCGACAACCATAGAATATATAGTCTATTTACTCTTTGCTACATTAGAGGTGTAGTTAACTTTTCTTGAAAATGCAAAACTAATTTTGTACAAATAATATGATGTGCAATGGATGGTATTAGATCGACTAGTGTTTGTATATTCGTGGTACACCTGAGGTAAAATTGTAACCGATGCCCTTTATTAACCAGAAATTGCGTCATACAATTTATTTGTTTATTCCAATTTAAAAACGACTTAAATTATTTAGGTATTCAGGCAACTTGTTATACAGCACAGCCAAATTGGAAATATAAAATTCGGTTAACCTACTATACGTAATATTATAAGCAATTAATATAAATAGCTAATTACAGTTGCATATGTCGTATATGGTATGGGAGCACGTTTTGTGAAATTTGCAGAAATTCCAGATTTCGGTTCTGGTATTAATTTATTAATTACAACAGGAACTTGATTGAGAGATGTTTACTTATAAAGCGTTGGTGACCGAACACTTACGATGCGGACGTTGGAACGAAAAACTAATGTTGTTAAAGAAATAATTAGGTCATTTGTTCCTAACAATTTTAAGAGGCAACTTGGTAGAGTACCCCCACTGAAACTTTCTAGAATTTTGAAAGGGGTTGATCTACGGAATTCTAGAGATCGATTGTTAGTCGATGGACGAGTTTGATACTCCCACCCCACACCTAATCACTACGGTGGTCGATTAAAACTGATTTATGATCTGGCAATTCGGGGAAAGATTTTGGGAAATTACTTCAAAATCGTAGGGGAGTAGTTTAAAAAGAGTATTTTTAAGGGTGGGTAAATTCCATGTTGAAAACCCCTGTGGTGTAGTCAAACAAGGTCAGAGGATTAATTAATATTAATATTTGGCTCAAATCATCACAACTACTACTGTCTGAATCTTCGTTGCTCTGAATTACTACAGGTGCTATGTTGTTTCGGTCAAAACCGCTTCTCCCTCTCACTATTTGCAGACTTCGGTTTTTGCACATACCTATCGCAATTCGGCCATGTCGCTTTGTTTATTTCATTTCAAGCCTCTCGTCCCATCGTATATTCATCTAGACATATAATTTTCTAGCTTCTGAACAGTGTGTCCACACTTCTCTGTTAGTCGCACGGCAACATGCTTGTGTCTGCAATTATAGATAATGAAAAATTGCTTACTGTGCAGCCAATTCCAACAATTAAGCTTTAAACAGATGATTTTCTATGTTGATACTACGATGCTTCAACCACTTAATACTATACATACATTGTTACTTTATTCCAAATATTGTTCGGCGGTTTCTGTGCTAAGGTAGAATGATAACTTGGGTTATATATAACTATCATTGAAAGTTATTCCAAATGTTGGAATAATAATTATTTTAAAGCAGTTTAAAGATTGGCTGATTCATCTCCCAATGGCATTAATTTTCATCTTTTGTAGTGGACGTAAATATCAGGAAAGCTCCAGGAATAATTCCTCATTATTGACAGTAAAAACTAAAAAAACCTATAATTGTAGCAGCGATGCGATGCGATTTAACTAACCTGCTAACCGAATTATGTTGAAATATCCATGCTGATTTCAAGTAAACATTGTGGGGCTGCTCCTTTTTTTTGAATTTCTAACATATTTCTACTTTTTACAATAAAGGAGTATTGGATTTACCCCAAAAATTGGAAATTGAGTTTTCAACTGATCTTCAGTTCCCGGAACCCAAAATACATATTTTTGTTCATTGGTCTGTATGTCCGTCTGTCTGTGTGTGTGAACAGAATATCTCAAAACAAAAAGTGGCATGGCGTTGAAACTGCATATATAAGTTTTGTGTACTATCTAGATGCGACAGCAAGCTTTTGAAGAAAATCGCATATCCGGAAGTATGGTGTTTACTCTTGTGATTTTCAGTTTTTTTCGATTTTTTAAAAACGGCTAACGATCGGTTTTCAAACTATATTTTTATTACATTTTTAATGTGTATTGATGTGAGATATGTGATTTTCAAGTTCAATGCCTCTAAAATAGGTTTATAACGTTTTTTTTCCTTTTTTTTTATTTACTAAGTGCTATTTTAATAGAACACCCGGTGTATTATTAGATTTTTGAATTCAGATTAACATTTTAGAAATAATTTGTCTGTCCAACTAACGTTCGTTTTGTACAGTTTCTGTAGAACTTCTAAATTTTGAAAACTTTTGACAAATGCTAGAAAAAAATCAAATTGCGGAATTACTTGCGAGGACCTTTAAAAACACTTTTCGTTCGTGGCGAATGCAACGGTTTATTTCATACTGCAAGTTTAATGAATTTTAAATCAAACGTTGTTGATCATTTCAAATTTCTCATCAACAGCTGACGTATAATTTTAAAGTATTACTTGAACTTTAAAAATTTTACTTTAAAGTACTAGGACCTTAATGCTTGACTGGGAGCAGCAATGTTTTCTAATTCCATGTGGCCACTTTATGGGGCGTCGTTTCATTTGAATCCAATTTCGTTTAGATTTTGCTCATAAAATTGAGTCAGCTCTTCCATTTTATCCCATTATCTTAAAGATCTAAATAAATATATTCGATTTTTCTAAATAACGTTAATTTAAGCCTCGATCAAGTTAGTTAGTGTGTACATTTCTGAATGTCACTTTATCAAAATCGTCACTTGTAACGAGACGTTTGTTAGCCGCTCCGTTGAGAAGTTAAATTGAAATTAGACTACATCTATGCCTTAGTATTATTACAACGTAATGTGCTCTGTTCGCTTACATAGCTAACTCAGTGTACAAGAAACACTTTTAAATACCCCAGTCGTGGTTACGAATGATTACTAATTGCCAAAACTGGGAAGCCGGCCGGTACATCAATTTTATCACACAACTAATTTTACCTTTAAGACACACATAAAATCAGCAGCAAAACAAAATTAGGATTAAAGCTTAAATTGAATGGACATTCCTGAACACGACAGTATTAAATAAGAATGTATCATTTACGCGCAATAGCTCGTGTCTATTTGCAGTTACATTTGACCAATGGCAGAATAATTGTATCTATGAGACATATACATTTGGACAATATTAAATTAACGTAGAAATAAAATTTTTTAACAGCGCGAATATTAAAGTGCATGAAAGTCCATTATCGGATTTTGTGCATCTAAACCTGCACTCTCCATTCACTTACGTATTATTTGTATTTGTAGCGTATTTCTTTGCACTCTCGAAGGTTCATAGTAGACTTTAAGGTAACGGTTTATCAAGTAAGCTGCGAACATTTGTTATATTTGCTATCGTTCCTTAATACTCCAGGCATGAAAACTGCAACTCATCCCTCAAATTTCGCTCGTACTGGATTGCATCGTCTCTGGCATGTATCGTATGTAAGTTCCACACGAAGGCAGCTCGGTTAGCTGGCGTCAGGGGATCAACAATAGATTCCATAAAAATACATAGCTGTTTCGCAAGCGTGTACCATGACAAGACTCAAATAGCGTCTGATGGACACGCAAACGCTGCTTGCTGCACACAAACTTCTGCCGCAAACTTTAAACACTCTTAAGCCGGTTTATTTAACTCGACTCAGGCATAATGTACTAAGAACCGCTTCCACATATGTAGCACCCAAGCGACTGGTTCTGCCTCCCGGGAATCCGCACTGCTCGTTTATCACTGCATAAAGGAATCCAGGCTTTACGGAACTCATCCGCGCACTTTTGTTATGCCACATTACAATTATTACAAGAAATAAACCTGATGCAAATACATACTGGTTATATATGTACTTGTTATATATAAAATTGTTTTGCTATGCCCTCTATTCAGGGTCTAGCGTACTGCACTTCAAGTGCTCACATTTAAACCCACTCGCTGTAATAATTTAAAAAAATCCTGTAAAGGTATAAACAAATTCATAAATGTTAATCATCTCTTGTATAACTGTAAATATTATTGTTATGTAAATACATTGAACAAACAAAGGTGAATAAGTAATAAGTAATAAGATGCGCGCAATTTTAGTTGGTTATACAGAATTAAATTCCTCATGGAATCAAGTTTAGCTATAGCATACACCCCTGTAGCTTGCTTTTGTGAAAATATATTACGTTCGTGCTGATAAGAGTAATGGCCCTCTTAAATTCATTAGGTAAATAACGATGGATTAACTTTTTTAAGCAGTATTAGCATTGGACTGTATACGTAGAGAAATATTTGGCGACAAATTATATTTAGTAAGTAGATTAAGCTAAATAAACACAAACCCTTACTAAATCATGTACGATGTTAATACACATAATCCCGTTGTGCAGAGGTTTTAGATAACTGTAGCAACAATCTAACAATGTAAGTAACTCAGAGACCTCATAAAATTATATGCGTTGCGCTAAAACTCAATTTACCCAATTAGCGAAACATTATAAATCTAGATTTCACCTATTTATAGGGATTTAGGGGAGCCACCTCTTGTTAAACGCAACCCTTTCGGCTGTCCTTGTTAAACCCACTGCGATGATGGCGAACGAGGAAATCGTAAATGGGGGCTCATAAACTGCGAAATAAAAGTATATTAGAAGTACCAAGCTGTTAAGATTTTATTTGAGGAATGTTTTTCGTATCTGCTCGAAGCTCCAGGGCGCCATAAAAACCCAAACCGTAAACTTGATTGATTTTTGTCCTTGAACTCGTTCGCCTTTGTACAGTTTGCACACAGGAAAAACGATGATTGGTTGGGCTGGTGAGTAATTGAATTCGGTCATCCCATGCGACAAAAACGGTCTGTTATCGAAGACGTCTCCAAACATTCAGAAAAGGATGCTCGACAGCGCAAAAAACAGGGGTATGCAAATACGACTTGCAAAAACAAAAGAAAAGGTAACAAGAACGTGACGGCATTATTAAATTGTCCAATTCACCTTGTCAGCTGCAAAGAGCAATGCCGTTTGAAGCGGGAATTTAGGGACGAGAAACAGCCTTAAAAGCCCGTATGTTGTGCTTGGCGTAGCAAACATGTTTTCCCGATACATTTCGAAAATTTGCGTCTGTGTGGTGCATTGCTGAAATCGGTCGCAGCATTGTGTTGCTAATGCTACCCAATTCCTGCGTTAGACAATAAATCGTTGAATTCCGACACCAAATAAATTTGTACAGTGCGCCCTGGCAGAGGTTTTGATTAATTCTTGCTTTCAGGCCCTAGTAATGACCTCAGCCACATTAGCATCACAGTGTTTTATTGTTTACCATAACAGAGTGCCGTTCTTCTGTGCACACCCTAATGGCCTAATTTACATGTCAGATAGTTGCAGTTGTATACAAAAGAACAGCCTGGCACCTTTTTCAGGAAATACTCGTGTATTGTGGGTTCAACTACAAACTTTGATGAAAGCCATTAGCAGGAATACAAAGTACGAGGTTTGCTTAAATTAAAGCATTATTAGTAGATTCCATTCTGATTTGTGTCAAATTAGTAATTAAAGATTTTGCTCTCATGGCAATAACAGTTGCAGGGTGTATGTTGTGTTCTGACATACTTTAGTTGCAGACGGTTCTCTGAAACTTAGACAAAAATACGTGAACGTCTTTTAGACGTTATTGTTTCGCATTTTCCATAGCTTGTGTGAGTCACAAAAATGATTATGCATGATACTATCGTTAGATATGCCGCCAGCCCATTAAGACCTAAAAGCGAAAGAGGAGATCTTTAGTAAGTCTTGATCTGCAGCAGTACCAGAAACCCTTTCAATTTCTTAGTTAATTTACAAGAAGCTATTTATTGCACACCAACGAAAAGACGTGTAAATTTGACAAACAAATGAAATTTTTACCAGTTTGAGGTCACTGTGCAGCTACTTCAGTAAATTAGCCAACAACATCCCAAAGCTTGTAGTATTGCATGAATGCAAAATAATACTAACGAATATTTGATTTACACTTAGTTACCATACATTATGCTATTTAGAGTAAGAAATTTCATTGGTTACCACCTCTAGACAATCTATATGGAAGTTTAATTGTTTTATTTCCCTGAAGGTAAATTAATGCCGCATTGTGATTCGCTGTAATATGTATTGCAATTATTCAGTGCTTCGGTATGCGATATTAAATGAATAATTATATTAGGAAAATAGGGCGCATACCTTATTTATAATTTCTAGGTAAATAATAGTGAATTATATTAACAAGATAGTTTTTGAATTACAATTGGTAAGTAAAACCAACAATTGAAATTATAGTTACTCTTTATTGGAAAATGACAATAAGTCACTTTACGTTCATTCTCATAAGGGTAGGTAGAATATTAAAGAATCAAAGGCATGTACAGCAAATGGAGATCCTTAATTAAAGAACATGTATAAGGAAGAAGAAAATGTAATAATGGAATTTAGTTGGATAAGGATGTAGCAGAAAGAATACAGTACGCAGTTCTGGCATATGAACTTTCAGATGGGTAGGGGACTTTCATTTAGATATTAAAATATAATTGTTAATAAATATAATAATAATCTTTCCCCAACACCTTTTTATCAAGACGCTATAACTATGCCGATGTCAGATGAAATATACAGGGCGATTCATAAGTATGGTCACTAAATTTGATGGTAGTTGGAGTACATCAAACAGAACAACTTAGCATAATATACTCTACGTAACAAGATAATAATGGTTCCGCAAAAAAGTTAAATATTTAGTAGTTTAAATAGATTGGTGTTCACTGGAATGAAGTTCTAGTTGGTTCTTAAAAATGAAAGTTCGCGAATGTGGTTGTGATACGACGGAATTTAGATAAAATGCAAGAGCAAAAACACTTTTTTGTATAAGTATTTCAATGAGATTTGTTGTCTTAGGTAATCCTACACTTCGTTTAAATGCAATCGACTACAGCTTGAAGGTCCAGTAGATGCTTTTTATTTGTTTTCTAGTATAAATAAGGCTTTACTTAATATATCCTTTATCTAATAGACGTGTCTGTCTGGGACGCTGTTTCAGCAGCCAAACCGTAAGAGAAAGAGAAAAAAGTTATTAAAGTTATATGTTTGGAATGGTCATGTCAGGTCAGGAACCGAATTTCAGTCACGTGACACTAATTATTATCTTAATTATCCTAATCCTAACGTTTTAGGTTAGATTCTAGGCAAATTTTATCAAGGCGAATGCGACTGGTAGTTTGCTACCAACAATGACGTCATATACGTACGTGTGGTGAATACGCGTTCTATTTGCAAAACGGTCTTTTTTGTTTTTTTAAATGAGACATTTGTCTCACTGGGTTGCTAGTATAGTTACTAATAGTTAACACCTCGAGTAACTATAAATGTCAGCTTCCGCATCCAAAAGTTAAATGTATTCGATTTCAATAAAAGCAAGTGAACTCTTGATGTTTAGCCAGTGATTTTCAAAATTTTGCACCAGGCCACTGCGATTTTTTTCCCGTAAGCGATTAATTTTTAGTGCAATCTACTTCTACTGAGGTCAGTATACATACATGTAACTTAATGATCATACTTATGAAACTATCGCCAGTGTAGCTTAGTGGTTAGAGCATTGGACCGCGGTGCGGAAATCTGGAGTTATAATAATAATTATAATAATAATAATAATAATAATGGACTTTTATTGGGTTTAAGAAACTATATACATGTAAAAAAATATATATCATTGGTATGAGCAATTCTATCAAAAACCCAAAAGGGCGAAGTTCAGATTGGTATTAACTAATACCATCTGTTCTACCACTTAACCCGTTAAACAAATATGATAAGTAGTAGGAAGTACGGTTATATCATATAGCAAATACAGAATTATTATTTAAATCAAGTAAAATACTATTGCAGCTGCTTATCCAATAAGATGTTGTGGAGATGGCTTTTGAAGCAAGTTGATGACAAAGATTTTAGCTTATTAGGCAAAGAATTGTGGATATTAGCAATATTGTAGGAAAAAGATCGTTCGTAAAAGCTAGTTTTATGGTAAGATGGTGTTATTAGATGTTTTCTACGGATATTAAAATTATGAACATCAATTCTAAATCTAATTTTGTTGTATAGATATGGTGGTGACTTTGTACTAATTATCTTATGAAATAAACATGCAGAATGCAGAAATCGACGATTATTCATGTTCAGCCATTTAACCTCCTTTAATTTATGCGAAATATGTTCATATTTACGTATACCAAAAATCAGTCGAAGACAGGAATTTTGCATACACTGAATTCTCCTATTATCAACAGCATCTAAACATGGTCCATAAACAGAATCGCAATAATTAAATTGTGACAACACTAGCGATTCACAAAGCATAATTTTAACATTGCGGTTTAAACTATATCTATTATTAAAAATTAATTTGAGTTTAACGTAAGATTTTTGTAATGCTGTCCATATGTGCTTCTTGAATCTAAGATCAGTATCAAGTATAATGCCTAGGTTTCTTGCATGATCAGAAAGCGGCAGTAATATATCTTTAATTTTAATAGCAATATTCTCTCTTACAATATTTTTTGTGTAGGTCTCCCAAACAGCAGAACTGAACTTTTATTAGCATTGAGTTCATTTGGGGACCTGCGTTCGAAAGAACAAGGGGTAATAATACGGTTGTCTAATGCGTGATGATCACCACATCACCACGTGTCATGAATTGGATACGCGACAGCCGGGTGTGAGAGCGAGGGTACGGAAGCTCTGATCTTCTGCCTTGCAGGCCAAGCTGCTTCATAGGGTGTTAGTGCCTCACCATTATTATATACTTATGAAACACGCTGTCATCAGAAATCAAGTGTGAATTGTAACTTATAACTCACTGTTGGTGTTTGCACTGACACTCTATGTCAAATTCGAAGTTTGGGTTTTTGGCCGAGTAAACACACCATTTCTACATTTTCAGCAGTAGTTAGGCGTATTCTAGGCATTATTCAAATTTCCAAAATGCTAAATTAACAGTTCATAAACTTCTATGACAGTTCCTTAACGTAATTGACGTTCATAAATCTTTTGTTTTCCAGAGCACCTCTTATTAAGACAATAATGGATTGCTAATTATTTACGTAATAATATTGTACCATCGGCCGTATGGCTGGTACAGCAAAAACAGCTATTTACCCGAATATTTGAAAATGTTGTTGGTGGCACTGTAAGTCTATGTCAAATTCGAGGTTAGCAGGTTAGGTTTTGCGTCAGTTTGTGTCAAAACTGCAACAGAAACTTTAAATTAATAACTAAATATTATACAAATACGATTAATAGTATTTAACATTACTAGCTTGGTAAGAAGATTTTTACTGGCGAATAGAAGGATATGACTCGCGAGCCAAAGGCGAGCCAGTCACCTTCTTGAGCCAGTAAAACCTGTTACCTTGCGTGTATTGTTGAATATTTTATTTGTTCCTCACTTGTAAATAACTAGAAATTTACTATTTATTCAAAATGTCAAACTGACAAGCAACTAAATTCATCAGTATGACACATACTAAGGAAGAAAAATCTGGCTTTGCACGCTATCATTTATCTACGAGCACGCTTGTAAAATTTTACTGGCTAGCCAGTTAAGAAACATTTTCAAGGTGAATACAGTGACTCGATAAATTCATGTTTACAAGTGAAGAACAAATAAAAGTTATTATAATAGTAGAAAAACTTTAGGCAGCTAATTTTCATTGAAATTTATTAAAATAGTAAGGTAGAAATACATTTCGACATCTTATTGTCTTCTTCAGTTTACATATGTTATAACCTGTAAGTTAAAAATTAGCATTAATTACTATTATCACATATTTTTGTAGGTGAGTGAACCATTTTGTTACCTCACATCATGCAAAAAAAATTAGATTATAAAGATATAGCTCATAAAATCAATTGTTGTTTCCATAGTTCTACAAAGCGGTTCCTTGTTTTGGCTATTTCGATATAAAGTTCTTACATTTTTCAGTTTTAGTTTAGCATCACTTTTTGGTTATCAGTTGTTATCATTTCTTATTGTTTTATTCATCTCTAAATTGAGAATTTTTTTTATATAACTTTTTTATAATTAAGATATAAATAAACTTACTTAGTTGTTATCAGGTTTATGTAGATGATATGAATCTTTTATTATTGGTTAGGACATCACATCTAAAATTGCATATAGTGTATGATTTGCAGTTAATGATTTAAAATGTTTTCTGGGGTTTTCAATGGCGTTATTTTGTTTGGAAGCATTTCGTATTAATATATTAATATATATGATTCTTCTGGAAGAGAAGAAGTTATTATTATATAGAAAAGTTGTGTATAAGTAATAGTTTTATTACTTACGTTTATTTTAAAATCATTTTAATAATGACGCCCTCTGTCGACGTACACGTCAGCGCTCATTATCCATATAACACCCTTAATACCTTAATAACTATAATCCACCGTTGTGCATGTTTTTTTCTTATATGAAAAACGTTTAAATAGCCTCCTTTATTTCATTCGGACCACTGATAGATTGTCACATTTATAAAATGTCAAAATTCTAAGTTTTTTATTATTTTTATGCAAAGTAGATAAAATAGTATAAACAAGCGTCTAAATTATTAGTAATAATTTATTTCGTTATTGTTAGTAATTATGAGTCATATTTTTAATTGCTTGTTTTTCGAAATATTTTCTTAAAACAATTGAGTCATATTGCCCGTGTTCCAGCCCATTGTATAAATTTTGAATCGTGGTTGTTAGAATGGTACGGAATTAATTTTTTTTCGAGAACTAAACTTTGCGTAGTTTACTGTCCGCTGGTGCGTAATACTTGATAATTATTTAAAACAACGTCAGACAATCAAAATGTGACAGTTTTCGCATTTATATGGGCTACTTTGGAATGAGAAATTTAACAAAACTTTCTATTCTTTTAATTATTTTGATCTGAAATCTACAGTAAAATATGGAAAACGGTTAGTGAAGTAAGGCGAAATGGGGAGTGAGGTATTACTTTACACAACGATTTCGCATAAAATATTTTTTATATTAAGGGGCATAACCGAAATATTAATAATGCTCACAATTTTATATAATTTCGCGAAAAACAGCGGAAATCTATATTTTATTCGAAATTTTTGTATTGTTAATATATAATATACAATATTATTATGTACATAAGTAACAAACCATTATTGTCTCAATAAGAGGTGCCCTGGAAAACAAAAGTGTTATAAATGTCAATTACGTTTACGTACCGTCATATATGTTTATGAACTCTTAATTTGGCATTCTGGAAGTATAAATAATGCCTAGAATACTACTAACCACTGCTGCAAATGTAGAAATGGTGTGTATACGCGGTAAAAATTAATACACTTATTTGGATAAAAATTTACATTTTGGCTATTTTTCTAATTCTGAACAAGTTTTGTAAGTAACTTTTTTTGATAAAACTAATCTTAATATAATTTTAAAATATTTGCAGTAATTTTTTTGTCGCAGTAGCCTACTGTTTTGCATTAAAGTAATTTAAAAACTATTAAAATAATTGCTTAAACGACTAGGTAAATCGACTAACATTTTAAATTAATCAGAAGATAAATAAGAAAGATACAGAGGTGTGACGGTGAGAAGTTAAACACGCTACATATCAAACCAATTCACAAAGAGAGCCACAGTATCTTGAGTTATTTTGTGTGTAGTACGAAATTAAACGTAGCCGCCTGTTTATTATAACATATAACGTTCTAATACTTACAGAATTTTAGTCAAATATGCTTACTTTCTAAAATACGCCGTACGCTAATCAAACAAGATCGCATTTCTTTTGAAAGAATTCAAATCTATGTAGGAGTTAAAACATAATTCTGACATTTTATTACAATATAAACAATGTATTGACGATATATGATGTCTTTCAGCAGCTAGTGATACCAATTATTTCATAAAGATACTGCAGTTGCTGCCAAATTATTAATAAGAAGGATTGCAAATTCGTGGTCAGTCGCGTAAGATGTGTTGCAGCAACTACTATCGGAAACAGTTGGAAATAAACGCCCGGTGGTGTCCACATCGGCGATAGTAGATCGACATTGGTGGTAATCCAAGTCGGTTTGTACACCAAGTGGGTGGTATTTTAGTTCAGTGAAATACCATATATTTGTTGCAAACTTTAAAAGTCGGTAGTAAACCACGTCGGTGGTAGTTCCTGTCGGATCTAAATCCACATCGGTTTTAATCCAAATCGGTGGTAAATCAAATTGGTACTAGTTCATGTAGGTAGTCTACGAGGATGTGGTGAAAAGTTTCTGGCTTTACATAAAAAGAAATGTGCTAGCGAAATATGAAACACATTTTATTCATCGTACTCCCTCCCTCAAGCTAACACATTTAGCATAACGCTTCTCCAGCTTTCTTATCCCTTCCAAATAGAAGTAGGACGGTTCGACGGTTGCCCCACCAAAAATGCCTCCGTAGCTGCGATAACTTCCTCATTGGAGCTAAACTTGATACCCTTCAGGTGTTTTTTTCAGCTGTGGGAAGAGTTGGTAGTCCGAAGGGGCTAGATCTGGGGAAAAGGGCGGGTGGTTCCACAGTTCGAAGTCAATTTGGTCGATTTTCGTCAGAGTGTGGTGAGCGGTATGGGCAGATGCATTCACCGCCATGTCTGCTTTGTTAATGCGTGTAATAAAAACTCTTATCTTACGATTCTGTTACTGTGCATGCGCGCTACTGAATAGTTAAACATGCTAAAGTATGATTTATACTGGCCTAACTTACTCGATTAGCACCAAAGCCAGGCACTTTTCAGCACAGCCTCGTATTAATGTGGGATCCCCAGATCCACATCGGTGGCAATAAAGATCGGTAGTAAAGCGCACTCTACGCTTATGCTAGAGAACTTTCTAATAAGGTTAGACTAGTGTAATGTACCGAAAACTGTAACGAAAGGTATTTGAATAAAAGATTTATTATAATTAAAGTAAACCATTTAATATCGATGGTTACCTGATATAAGCTGAGAAATACAATTTTTAAGAGCTGTTGAATTAAAAGGTTGCATAAACTATCAACGTACACTTTAGAAAGAATAATTAAAAATGCATGTCCCAACTTGAATAAAGGGTTTCATATTTAAAAAGCTATTAAATAGGCCAGTTTTGAGAATTAGCTCACAAAATTTTATTGGTACTCCGACTGAATAGTTAATATAGCAAAGTACACATCTATAACTATCTTGGGCTGAGGAATGAAAATATGTGCAAGCATATATGAAAATGTGTCTATTAACCTTGAGAGATAGCATGTTTTTGCTATGTTCGGTTTTCTGACTGATCATCCTGTAGAGGTACGATGTTATCGTACCAAGATTTTTGAGTATTTATGTTGCATTTCAATCACTAATTTCAGAAATAACTAAATCTACCTATTAGTGTGGTTCAGCTAAATGCAAGATTATTGAAAATGATTTTTGCTTGAGTATATTGTGGAAAAATGTCTTAACCGCCAAATGACATACAGCTATCGCACTGTTCAAAACATGCATTAAATGCCTACGCCACTGCAATTCGTGATTGAGGTGGTTTCTGCAGTCAGTTCTTTGTCTTCTGATAAAGGCATTGGGTTAATAAAAGGAAAACTAGAGGAAGATTAATCACGCATATATATATTAATGAATTAGTATTAATGAAGTAATTTTGGAATCTAGAAGATCCACTATCAGTTTACTTAAACCGTAATACTTAAAAGATAACCTAACTCATATAATTATAAAAAGTGCCATATAGCCGCTTTTGTTTTTGTCAATTTTGGAGATTTTAATGTGAACTTACCGTTGCCAGTGGATGGTCATATACCAAAATTGAGATGACTATTAATATAGCCCAATAGTCGAAATCATATTCGGAAATTTGCAGCACCAAGGGATACAAGGCGCGAGGGGTATAATGGTCTCCTCAATCTGAAGGCATATGATGGTTTTTCCCATACTTATTTCTTAATATATTGATAATAAAGTAAACACTTTGATATGGCTTTAAATAATGTTTATGGGCGATTCTCTTTTATGTGCGTGTCCGTGAAATCCGAACGGGTTGTGACGATCACCGATTCGTCACCGAAAGTTTTTTTATTGATCTAGATTAATAATAGTCCTTACCTCTTATAAGTACGCCAGGGTGAAAAGCAACTCCAACCAAATATGGAAATCATGGTATGCATTTAGGCTAGTAGTAAAAAGAGTATATTTTGGTTGTCAGAGAAATGCAGTTTAATTGGTGCTATTTCGTTACAATTTCAATGGTTTTTAGAAGCCCTGCTATGATAACTGCAAAGCAAACTCAAATTGAATTCAAATTTTCTATTTAAAAATTTCAATTAACAAAAGCCAGAACAAAGATTCCTCAAATTTCCTATAATGATATTAAAAGAGTGGTTTTAGGAAAATTGAAAATCACTCAAACACAGCTGCGGAGATAAGTGGACTATTTAGGAGTGGAGTAGCCGAGCAAAAACTTATCCAGATGATTGAACATGCTAGCTGGTGCTCTATTCTGAACTTCGCCCTCTTGCACCGTCTTCATTGTAAACCAAGTATTGTAAAGAGTCAAAGAAATATATTATGAATGTTATTTTCATTATATTATGTTAACTTTTTTCGATAACTGAAGGTGTTTCTAAAATCAGCGATACATTTGTAGTAAATGTAGGTGTACTGTGAGCTATAACGCAGTTTTGTCTGTTGAAAGAGTCGACGGCTATGAAAACTCAATCAAAACCCCACCCTTTGTGACATTTGCATCGGCACATATTGAATTTGAAGCATAAATAGTGTTGAATTTCAACTCCTCTAACTTAAATCACAATTGACGTATGACCCAGTATGTGGAGATTTCGACACGGAACAAAAGCTCAGCGGGTCACTAGTCCTCGCGAAAGCAATTACGATGCATTACTACCTAGATCTTCTCCAAGAGATGGTCCAGATAGAAGGCATTAGAAGACGATGTTCAGGCTGTCGACTTTACTTCTGGGTCCAGGGCCTCTCCTGAAGACAACAACCACTACTCCGGAACAGTCACTCTTCCTGAAAACCTTACTCTCTTCTTTCATCAAGCCGCTGTAGGTGACGAGATTCGGACCTGTAGACTCTTTCCTACGCCAAGCCGTTCTATCGGTAACGAAAACTGATCTTTAATACCGCTTCAACCCTACCTCCGGAGCTACTTCACCGTCCCCTACACCGAATAAACATTTAACTGCCCAATCCGAAGACTACCAGCCGCCGCGCATAACCCTAGCCTGGGGTTCCATAACAAGTTAAAACGTCTAGCGTAAGCAGCCCTTATTCAAAGAAAAAAGAGGCGTTTGGTTCACCGCCGTCATTAAGCAAAACATCGAAATACGTGGTGAAGAACTCCCTATCAGCAACTGGGAAGTTCCTACGACATGTTCAAATGAAGTTACAGCACTTCGCAGAGAACCGGGAATTCGACATGCCGATTGGCAGCGAGGTCCGCCAAACATCCATGCTGTCGCTGAGACTTCTCCCAAGGTACATTTGTCCAAGTAGGTACATATCTCGCTGACCTGCATAAATTGACAAATCACGACGCATAGCACCAGCATGACGTCGCCTCCTCCCGACGCCGACGCCTAGAAAGAACATCCAGGCATCCAGGGGTTTAAATACTTTTAAAAAAATCACACACCGACCCGAAAACGTTTTTTAGCGAAGGCGGCCATATTAATATTGTTATTAATATAGTTGGAGTGCATCTAAGAACTGGAATATATTTTATTTATTATTTACATTGCAAATATGTTTTGTACTTAAATTTACTTTATAGACACGACATGTAACCTAAAGACCAAGGTGCATAACCTTTCTAAAATATTCTCAATCTATTCACTCGCAGCAAATAGAGAACTCTGTGTTACTGAACTACCAATTGAAGCAATTATATGCGGGAAAGTATTTATATTATATTATCAGTGGGTAGTAAGCATTAAGTACTTAGCTAGTGTAGAAGATGACAATATATAATATTTTAGAATTCCGATTGCAGCAACTTATCTGACATTTGTTCATTAAGGCTACAGGCAAATACGAAGCTTCTCTCATTGAAGTTACTACATAAATACAATACTAGAAGCATGTAAAAATACAGTATATAAGTATCTAGTTTCAGTGTCTATTAGCTAGCCACTTGAAAAAAGCTGGGCATATGCAAGCTGAAATTAAAGAAGCGTAGTGCGACAGACATGGAGAAAATGTTGAGAGCTCAAAATAATATTATGTATTTGAAAAAACCAATATTTAAGATCGTGCTTATTTTCAAAAGAAATTCTCCTGATAACGAAAATGTAATCGTATTTTAAAATTCCGTGCACTTTATATTTTTAATGAAGATAAGGGTTTATAGAAATATCTAAATATTTGATTGGTTAATAAAATGCTGGTTTTTTATGAGCCATGCGTGTCGATTATTCATTATTTTTTCTTTATGTTTAGGAATTTTGCCACACTAAATGATTTCAAGCACTTGCGTTAATAATGGGAATGGGAGTGCTTTTTTGTCGTGCAACGTTTAAATTACGCAGACACTATATTAAAATTCTCATTTTACTAGTGTCGCGAAAGAACCGGAAATACATCATGAAAAACAAAGTACCAAGTAATACAATCCAAGCTTTGATTATTTTATTATATCGATTTTACACACATCTCATAGGGTCAATGTACAGAGTAAGATCCAATTTTTGTATTGGCATGCATGATCATCAATCATAACAGGAATTTTAGAAACAAGGAACAAGATTCCGCAGCGGGACTCTTTTTAACTTAATTAACATATTTTACACGTTACTAATGAATAAATGGCATTTGCATACACACAAACCGTTTATAAGTTTTATTTATTATAATACTAAGTAGGGTTTACCTACGAGAACGTAAATTTCATTGGTGGCAGTTCAATATCACTGCAAATAACAGTATCAATAGCTCTTTCGCGTACTCGCTGAACTAATTTGTCAGTCGTCGGAATAAGATGTTTAATTACTCGGTAGCTGTTAATGCGCTGTAATGCATGGACGGCAACATAGACACCTGCTCTTAGAGCAAGTGGTCTATAATATACCCTTTGTGCAGACATTCTCCCTCTTGAATTGGTTGCATATTAAATACGTGAGCTGTAGTTCGGAATGTAACCTAATTAAACACTAGCTACCAAGACGAGAATATTCAACAATTACTGAACAGGCGATAAATTAGAATTTCGTTCCAGTTTAAAAACAACATACGTTTCGGTAAAACAGTATCAATTATTACGTTTTTCATAATAGTAATTTACGTTACGAAACCGGAAAGTAGTGTTTTGCAGGTCGAACCAAGTAGATTCCAGAGCGACCCGTAGGGGAGACCTGCAAAACACTTTTCGGTCGTGTATCCTACAATATTTTTTACGACATATGAGTCCATACTTTCAAACTTGCGAATTCACTTTCGAAAACTCAAAAAAATTGTGACATTAGTATCTATTATTTAACTTATCAAAACAATAACACAAACTTGTTTCCATAGTAACGAAGACATCACGGACCGGCAAAAGCTTAAAGCTTTTTTAGGATACTGCAATGGTAACTAGCGTTTACATAGTTACAAACGAGTCTAGACCGGTAAATTTTATCTACCGGACTCGTTTGTAACTGTAACTGTGTAAACGCTAGTTACCAATGCAGTATCCTAAAAAATCTTATACCATACACGACCGTTAGCATTATTATGGCCTTGCCAAGCATACAGATCTCGCTCTACGGGCTCGACCTGTAAAGTATTGGCGCGGCCATAAAAATGTTGCTACGGGTCTAATAACGTAAATAGCTATTACCGATCCCTGATGCCTGTTTTCCGATCTTGACCGGCAAAACATTACTTTCTGGTGAAAAAATTCTCCAGAAAGTGCATATTTTCTGGTCGCTCGTAAAAAAAATCTATTGTTGAACTCTTCAATTGCGTTGTTTTTATCATTTTAATTTTAGTTACTAAGTTATAGCTTACAACCAGTTTAATACTCGTAGTATAAACAATTAGCTCATTGTGTATCTTTACTCATAATCTGACTAAGTATTCCGTGGTTCAATCAACTGTCGAACCATTAATAATTGGAAACCCAACAGCACACTGAATGTTGGTCGATCCGCTCACACGTGCTAGATTGCAATTTGAGTGACCGCAATAGTTAATGGTAATAGAATTTCTTCTTTGTTATTTTTCTCTATGATTAGTTCTAATGGCCCTACACTTCGTGCATATATTTTATAACGATTTAATTACCGTGCCATTTCCATTTAACATATTTGTTCGTACATTTTAACTTATTACCTGTAAGTCCATGACAGAAAATATATAAAATTTTATTTAAAAAACTACAACCTCATAAATCACACAATGATTTTATTTTACCCGTAAAGGCCCACACCAGTAGGCAAAAACCAATTACACCATGTAGGTTCGTTAATTAATTTGCTTTTCCGCCCGTAAATCAATTAATTAATTTTGAGTTCGAGTCACGCCAGTCATTGCAAAATATCAATAGCCCATCGTTTGACATTATAAACGTGCAACTCGAGATGCCTAAAATTAATTTCAAATTTAAATTGGTGGGCTTGAATTTTGTTATTTGGATAACTGATCGCGCTATACACCGCAGAACTCCACAAAATGATACTGCAGCGTAGTTCCAGATTAAACTAGTAATTCATGTATTAAAATATTGAATTTGTATTCATGATGCAATATGCAGATGCGCTGCAGTTGTGTGGCTTTAATTTTGTACGATGGGTGCAAAATCACTAATTATGGATCACGACAAAGTGTATGATCTGATTGCTACTATCGCCTGATGATAAATATTATATACGGTATGTTAACTAGGTAGCTATTATACTGTAGACTACAGGATGGGCCTACCAAAAACTCTAGGAATATTTAGAATAGTTATGAATTTAGGTCTATAGTATTTGAAACAAAATAATTAGAAGTACCCTTTTATGCAGATGTATGGTATGTACTGTAACTATTTGTCTAAAAATATATTCAACATTAAAACCTAAATTATATAGCAACACGGAATTTTTTATTTAACTCTACCTATTATTTCGCTTAAGCGTGTTTTTTGTAAAATCAATGACAATAAAAATAAATTATTTAATATTTTTTTCTTAGTCCAAATGCATGCGTAATCGTTTCATTATTTGATAAAGTATAATGGTTTAAGTTAAAGATTGCTGGGGTTTGTAAATATGATCGTTCAACTTTTGGTAACCACCCTGTGGACTTCTCTGCTGTGGCGTGACCTTCTCTAAACCAAAGCAATGATTTAGGAGTACTTGTCGTTCCCCAGTTCTCGAGTTTCAGTGTTAACAGCAGTAGTCTTTCAGTTTTCATACTATTGGGAACAAAGTGATCAGTCTAGCGTATTCTGGGTCTTTGTGCATATTCATATTCTTTCTGATTTATTTTACTACCTTTAAATTGTTTGGTATGCTTCTCCGTATGGGTGTCTTCTTCAACCGGAAACGGTTGCAAATAGTTGTTAAATATTTACTCTTCGTTTTTAACATTACTTTTCAATATTCATTAGATAGTTGGATTGGTGAAGTTGATGTTTGAAGTCTTCTTTTCTTTTTCGTAGCTTTCCCTATTAGTATCAACCATGGCTGATAGCCTTGACAGGTAATTTGGGGTTTCTTCGTTTTTAAGGTACTATAAGGTTGTCTTTAGTTCAGTGCTACTAAAAATTGGAAATAATCAAAATTGTTTTGGAAAAACGTAGGATGAGCTTCTACTTACTTATCTGTAGTTCGGCGGGGTCGGTAACTCAGTGGTAAGCATCCTGACTACTGCTCCAAGGGTCACGAGTTCGATTCCCGGTCCCGGTGAGGTTTTCAAAAATAAAGAAATGCAGATGAAGGCCTCTACAGAATGCCATCATTCGGAAGTGATGTAAAGCCGTAGGTCCCATGTTACTACGATGTGTAGCATATAAAAGATCCCTTGATAAGGATGAAACTCCTTAGTCTCGGCAAAATTCTAAGTAGGACTTTCACCATATGACCAAAGCAGTCGGTGTCTAAGGTACCTGGTACTCTGCATGCCTAGACCTTGTCCATTAACAAACAAACAAACAAATCTCTAGTTCATTAATCTCCGCCTTGAGTGGTGAGAGCAAAGTAAAACATTTATTATCTGCAATAACGTACGAAGCCTACTAGCTGAAGTCAGTATCAATTTACATTATTGTATGGATTGTATTTTGCCTAACATATTCCATTTACCTATTCGGAAGAAATTCTTCGTGGCAGTATTATTTGGTCTTACGTTTAGCGTTCAACAGCTTCCTGCTCCCATATAAAATGATGCTGGCTTTTTAAAATGACTCGGATAATCTCAAAATGTAAAACCTAAAACCAAATACTATAGACTCGAATTTCTGCTTCGGACTTTTTTATCTACAAAATGGACTACATTTGTCTAAGAATATTTAAAGCTAATAAGCCATTCTCTTTTTCAAAGTTATTTTGCGAGAAGCCAGAACTATTTTTACTACATTACAAAATATTTAATAATTAATTAATCTAATCCATTCGCCAATCACGAGGAGGAACCAAAAAAGACAAAGAAATCAACTGATATGAGTATGGCAGAACCATTAGCTATACCAATCGCTTGAAACAGGAAGTAAAATAGCTTAGCACAGTTGAAGTTTATGAAAAATTATTTGACAAAGATATTATTCACCACTTACTTTATTAAACGATGCAATATGCATTGTAGAAAAAAGATCCACACGCACAGTTATGAAGAATCCTATTACAACGTGTCTTTTACCACTTTCCAACGACATAAGGAAAGGATCGAGGATACTTAGAATGTAGGTATGATGATGTAAATCCTATTTTTCAAGAATATTAAATAATACACTCATTAATATATAATTTTAGCTGGTTATATGAATGATTTTATTATTTACCCATTCTAAGAAATACCCCATTACTTTCATCGTCTGAGACACTAGCAGTAAATTATCAATTTTATACAATAATGCAGTAACAGTAAATCTTGCAAAGCAACAAATTCAAGATACTAATCAAAATAAACAACATGATGATTTCGGAAGCTTTCACGGCCATTGTCATTAAGTAACAAACGACTTCCGAGATTGAACGGAATCATTAGTGAAGTCGAAAAACTCAACGTTTCGCCCACTTTCGTAAGGGGATTCATCAAGAGGAAAAGCAAAAGAGTACGGTAACTTAATGTGTAAACATGCCAGAGGCGAAACTCTTCTTCGCCGCAAACTGTAATACGTATATCCAAAGTTGATTAATTTTTGTCGATAATTAACTTGAGCAGGACGATGTACGCAAAATGCCAGATCTAACAAAGCGTCGCTGTACAGCACAGCCTGTGCAAAGGCGACTTTGATCGTTAACAAAATTTACCATTGCCGTTGTCCTATGTTTCGTATGTCGTCAGACCATTGTATAGCTCGTAGATGTGAAAGGTTGTTTCCTCAAGGAGTACACAACTATACAGTCAGTACTCAGGAGAGAAAATCGCACAGAAATTTATTCATTCAAATGATAAATGTTACAACGATCAATGCATCAATCAGCCAGTGCTACCAAATTGGGCTTATTGAAATTTGCAAGTAGCGTCATCCGCCCTTATTTAACATACTTTGAAAATTTCAGTTTTATTAAATGCAGATCATTTTAATCTCGTATCATCCAAGATAAAGAAGGTCATTTTGCTAAGAACTTAGAGAAAAAACTTAGGTGCTGACAGTATCCTAACCGTTCAAGATAGAAAGTGATTACTTCAATAAATTTCACAAGTAAACTGTATTTTAAATTGTTTGGTTCTAATAAATTAACTCTATAAGTTGCTATATTTTTTGTTGCTTCGACACACACAATAATATGCTCAATGTACTCAATTGAGTACAAGTGTTTAAAAAAGAACCCTTTGCAAAAATATAATTTTTCATTTATTTTAAATCGAATTAACAAGAAAAGGCTTGAAATGTGAAAATCAGTATAATGAAATAATAAATAGGTGAAGTATTCCTATTGTATAAAACAGACTTTAAAATGTGGCAAAATACTTGGTTATGAACTATAGACTAAACTAAGAGGCTTACAGTTTACACTTAAAAAATTTATTACGTATAATATTACTAACCCTATTTTTGTGTGTATATATATCGTGCGAGGTTGAAAATAAAATTCGCGGTTATCTCTTTTTAAAAGTAATTCTTTGTGTATTCCCATAAACCCTGCGTATGAATAATAAAATTTTGTAGCCAACTCGTAGATTTTAAACTAAATTATGGCCAGGCCCCACTCGCAGCATGTTTCAGAAGGCGGGCAAAAAGAATTTAATTATATTTGGAATGGGGGCATTACGGCTCCGACAGGAGCAGCCAAATGTTTTTATTTGACGAAGTTTCAGAGTTTGGTTAATCTGACAGTAACAAATGGTGTAACCAGAATCTAATTTAATTAAAACGATGCCTGTAATAATCCTCCGAGGATCTGCGGATTTTGATCCAACCCGACTTGTCGTGTCGCGAGTAATTTTTATTTTAATAAATGTCGATCTCGGCTAAGGCGGACGCTTTTTGTTCGTGACCATCACGTACGTTTCTAAGTAACTACGAAAATAACCACCATAGAAGGAATTTGGTGTTTCGCGTGCGTGAGCTGCGGTCAATCTATGTATTCTCGCGCGAAATTTATAACAGCGCGGATCTGACAGCCTTAGAAAAAGTGTGACAAATTGAGACTGCATGAATGGGTATAGTTTTTATAAGGGTTTTTGTCTGGAGAGCGTATTGTCCCTGTTTTATACAAAACGATGATTCAACAGGGAAATATTGTTAAGGCTATTTTCGTTTTTTACCATCCTCTACCTTTCTTCCGAGTTTGGTGAATAACGAGCCCAAGAGCTTTCAGGGACAGATAATCAAGTTTTAGTTGCCAGAGTAGGAAATCTAATTTTGGCAACTAAATGCTAGTAGGCTGAACTGCGAAAGTGATAATTCCAACCCAAATCCTATTGACAACACCTGCATTGAAACGAGTAAATTGAAAAGAAAAAGTAGTTTTGGCTTTAGAGCGGCACTATGCAGTTGCATAAAACACTTTTAATTTCCAGTTGAAAGATATTGACGCCTGAAACCCCGACAGTTTGAAATGCACGTTGTTTATTATTTTCTTAAGTAAACAAAATTATCGCTAACGTAAAGCTATTCGTAGGGTGAGTATAAAATGTTACAGTAATTAGAATGTGATAACAGTAGTGTTTCACAAAACATTTTCTGGCTTTGCATGTTTAAAGCTTCCCGATTTTGATATATACCTTATAGATTGCTGAAGGCCCTATTTATACAGTTGCTGACATGTGCACTAAATCTTAAGTTCTAACTTATTGTAACTCATAAATTTTTTACCTGCTTTGATAGCTCAATCCTTACACTATCCATTTCTAAATTAATTGATTATAGACAAAGTCGTAATGATATGTGTAGCAGAATAATATTGCTTTGGTTTTCTCAGGATTTAACTTTAAATGGTGTAACCGTGATATATTTTCAAGAGGTTGTAGATCATTATTTCACAGCCTTGTCCAGTTTCGGATGATGAAAAGGAGAGATATATTTGAGTAGCGTCTGCATATAAAAGACAGATACCTGCCATAACTTAATTCTGAGTAAAATTTGTTATGTATAGATTACAGAAAATCGTTACAGCACGAAAACGTTACTACGACATTAACAATCAGCCCCTCAAGCGTGCAAAGCAAAATCATACGCTTGAGAGCCAAACCTGTTAAATACAAAATGACTAAGACATACTCGGGAATATCGCCAAAAACTCAGCCCTAACCTTCGTTACAAAATGTGCTGCAACGGTGCGCACCGGCTATTGGGTGCTCAGTGAAGAAAGGTCGAGGTTCTTTATTATCTAACAGTTAGGGCTGTGCTCTAGTACAACGGGGTTAAAGATGTTAAATAAGGTACGCCACCATTTTCTTGACTACATCGAGACAAACGCAACATCGGCAACACAGGTGAAATTGGAAATGGAAGTGGGTAAATCACCTTGGCACAACCTGAGGTAGCGACGTCACAGCTGGATCAAACCTACCTTAAACGGCATCAGCTTACACTTACTTGCACCAACTAGGTTCCTGTACAAAACATAGACACAACAGGGCATGCAAACACACAAATGAAAAACGTATAAACAATTAACAATAAACTCTATTGATGAAATAGCATGTAAAACAAATGACAATGAATGTTACAATGATTAAATCTTACAGCTGGAAACATGCAAAAAGGTTAGTTGGGTTAACGACGCAATTTATAATCTAAACTTGAAAGATCAAACGGCAACAAATGACATATTTACATCTACAAACAATATTGACGGTACGTTCTACCACAAAAACTACTTTACAGTATCAAAATTTAGCAAAAAACACTTCAAAAATGGTACAGCAACGGTTACGTGAGCTTAATACACAAAAACAACATAAAGACAATAAAACTTGGCGGAACTGTTCGACATTTTACGGTTTAAATCAACCAAAAGGGATCAAGTGGCCCAAACTACATTTTGGCAAAACACTTCACTATAAACATTTAACGGTTATAAATTACCTTAATAGGACCATAGTTGTGCAGACTTAAGTTGTTTTCCTCAGCTGCGAGTTGCATCTCAGTCAGTGCCACGAACGGAAACGACAGGAAACTGTGGTAAACCACAGGGCTGGGCCAAAATCGAGCGAATGCGAGCGGTAAAACATCCCCAAGACGAGGGTTGACTAGAACGGACCCCGGTAACAAGCAGATAACGGTAAAGGGATCAGGTCTTCGTTCTACTTGGTAAGTTTAGCACTCGGTTGAGTGTTCCCAAAATATAATCCACGATAAGTGTTAGCGGAGGTGCTCAGCTCCAAACGATACGGACAAACTCGGCTAAACGTTCAACTTTAACCACTATTTGAAATGTTAATGGAGATAATTATATCAATTCAATAAGAGATAAGCCTGATTTTTATATAGTATAAATAAAAATCATATTGTCGTAATAATAGATTTAATGAAAATTTAAATAATATACGTTTCGCTAAATGTATTAGCTTCTTCAGTATTTGATTTATAATATAAAGAAATTGAAGTTTGCCATGCTGAAATTATAAAAGTCAAAAATTAGATGAGCGAACACAATATTAATCTTTCACTTGTTAACTTACTTGTATATGGAGGTCAAGAAGGCATTATAATTACGACAATTTTAGTTATGACACATTAAAAAGACGAGAAACAGGGGATGATAATCAACCCCACAGATTAAAATTTAAGACACGAACAAATTAACATTTTGCAAGCAAGCAAACGTAC
The DNA here is from genome assembly GCA_940337035.1 of Agriotes lineatus. Taxonomy (NCBI): domain Eukaryota; kingdom Metazoa; phylum Arthropoda; class Insecta; order Coleoptera; family Elateridae; genus Agriotes; species Agriotes lineatus. Next base: position 133,471 of record CALNHX010003075.1, on the reverse strand, counting down.
ATGTGAGAATGCAAGGCTGTTTCTTATATGTTATCTGTAATGCGCAGAGTGTAAAATTTGGAAATGTTATTTGACATGTACAGGGTCGTATTTATTTAAAAATTATGAAATTTTGCAAAGTCAAACACAAATTAGCATTTATTATATATTAAGGATAAAAGCAGAACACAAAATATGAGAGAAACAATACATTTGTAAAGAGTTTTTAAATTAATTAAATAGGTTATGATAAATAGAGCTTAAGTTTTCAATATCAGTTTTATAATTTATAGCAGTAGGGCTTCGTTGTATTTCAATCATTTCCAAAACTAACCGTTTCTTTAAGTTACTCTCTTTATGTAATATTTTTGGTGTATTGAAATTAAATTTGTGGTGATTTTCAGTGGCATGATCAGTTAAAGCAGTTTTTTTGTTTGAGGCGGATACATTATTGATTCTTATTGAATATTTATGCTGGTTAATTCTGTTTTTTAGTAATTGTTTCGTCTGTCCAATATAAGTGGATGGACAATTGTTGCAGTTAATTTGATAAACAAGATTGGATTGCATATTAGTTTCAGTTTTGTCTTTTAAATTGGTAAAAAACATATTGCCAAAAGTGTTGTAATTTTTAAAAGCAGTATTTATATTATATTTTTTCAATTCTGTTTTAATTTTTTCAGATAATTCAGGAATATAATTTATAGATATGTATTTATTTTGAGGTGATGTATCAGTGATACCAGTGTGACCAACATTCCAATTGACCTTGCCTTAAATACCATTAAAAATAATTGGAATAGAATTAAAAAGCACACCAATATCCCCTTAGATGATTTTATCCAATTGGTTGAATTTGTTTTAAATACTACATATTTCTCATACAATAAAAATATATACACTCAAACTTTTGGATGTGCAATGGGTTCACCCATATCTTCTACTATCGCTAATCTGGTATTAGAAGATATTGAAACAAAAATTCTTAAACATAATTCCAATTATTCTCTTTATTTAAGATATGTAGATGATATCATAATGGCCTCTGACTCTATAAACAAACAATTATTTCTTCAACTTTTTAATAACGTACACCCTAGACTTAAATTCACTCTCGAAAATGAAAATAATAAAGCTTCAATAAACTTTCTAGATTTAACTTTACTCCGACAAACTAATGGGAACATCCTAACTAACTGGTTCCGCAAAGACATTAAAACTAACAGATATTTAAACTTCAACTCTAACACTACCATTAAATATAAAAAAAGTGTCATAAATTGTTTAGTTGACAGAGCCATAAAATTATCCTCCAAACAATTCCACAAAAAAAATTTAGAAATCATCACACATATGTTAACGATTAATGATTACCCTACTAATTTTATTAATAAACAAATTAAAAACCGTATTAATTGTATTAATAACAAAAAGAAAATTAACCTTTCAATAAATCTACAACCTAATTGTTTTGGCAACGATTTCAATATCACTGATACATCACCTCAAAATAAATACATATCTATAAATTATATTCCTGAATTATCTGAAAAAATTAAAACAGAATTGAAAAAATATAATATAAATACTGCTTTTAAAAATTACAACACTTTTGGCAATATGTTTTTTACCAATTTAAAAGACAAAACTGAAACTAATATGCAATCCAATCTTGTTTATCAAATTAACTGCAACAATTGTCCATCCACTTATATTGGACAGACGAAACAATTACTAAAAAACAGAATTAACCAGCATAAATATTCAATAAGAATCAATAATGTATCCGCCTCAAACAAAAAAACTGCTTTAACTGATCATGCCACTGAAAATCACCACAAATTTAATTTCAATACACCAAAAATATTACATAAAGAGAGTAACTTAAAGAAACGGTTAGTTTTGGAAATGATTGAAATACAACGAAGCCCTACTGCTATAAATTATAAAACTGATATTGAAAACTTAAGCTCTATTTATCATAACCTATTTAATTAATTTAAAAACTCTTTACAAATGTATTGTTTCTCTCATAATTTGTGTTCTGCTTTTATCCTTAATATATAATAAATGCTAATTTGTGTTTGACTTTGCAAAATTTCATAATTTTTAAATAAATACGACCCTGTACATGTCAAATAACATTTCCAAATTTTACACTCTGCGCATTACAGATAACATATAAGAAACAGCCTTGCATTCTCACATGTACGTTTGCTTGCTTGCAAAATGTTAATTTGTTCGTGTCTTAAATTTTAATCTGTGGGGTTGATTATCATCCCCCGTTTCTCGTCTTTTTAATGTGTCATAACTAAAATTGTCGTAATTATAATGCCTTCTTGACCTCCATATACAAGTAAGTTAACAAGTGAAAGATTAATATTGTGTTCGCTCATCTAATTTTTGACTTTTATAATTTCAGCATGGCAAACTTCAATTTCTTTATATTATAAATCAAATACTGAAGAAGTTAATACATTTAGCGAAACGTATATTATTTAAATTTTCATTAAATCTATTATTACGACAATATGATTTTTATTTATACTATATAAAAATCAGGCTTATCTCTTATTGAATTGATATAATTATCTCCATTAACATTTCAAATTTTTCAAACTTTTATCAATTTACTAAATATCTTTAAATTTAACCACTATGCACAAAGCTCGAAATGACGGCGACAAAGCGGCTTCACAACACAAGAATTTCGACTTGGCGCGAGCTCGGCTAAGCGAAGCCGGCTCGCGGACGAAGCGCCACCCTCGAACGTCTTGACGGCTGTACGCTAAGTGACGCTCATCCGGAAGATGCGGGCGCGAAACTGGCTAAGCGCAAACGCGGCTTATCTACGTCCTTGTTGCTCGTACGATAGAACGGTTCAGAAGATGTTGGGATCACCAAAGCTGTCTCAAGCTTCTACTTAAAGTTACGGACGTTTTTAGCATGACGAAATATGGTTCAACACTTGCGAAACTTGCAGGGGACCCTGAATGTCGCAATTCGGTAACCTGAGACAGCTTTACGGACAGACGAGAACAAAGGGTGAATTTATAACTAGAACTCGACTAATAGGACTGCAGGGCAGTATTCATAAACGATTTACGCGGAAAGTTTTAAGGCAGGCTTGTACAACAAGAATTCTAAGAAGGGCGGCGATAATGCACTAAAACAGAAACAAAACTTGAATTGTAACCTACGCCAAAATAAACCTGAATCGGCAATGCGTTAATATTTGAACTGGACTACGCGGAAATAAATATCTGCAGAATGAAGGTTTGGTAACATTACCGCTAAATTACGAATTTAACTTGCGTGACTCGCGAAAATGCTAGGATTTGAGGCTAAAGTACCAAAAGTAACTGCTTTAATGGAATTTTTCTAGCAAAATGTCGAAAAAGTGAGAACGAATCCCTGAGGTACTCCTGTATCTCTTGAAAAGCAACTAGATTTCCGATTTTGATATACACCTGCGTGCTTTCTGCTTGTTAGATAATCGTTGAAAAATGTCAATATATCATTTATTGATTAAAGCACAGACGTGTAACAGCGACAGTAATATTTCATATATAAACTTTATATATTATATTTGGTTTTCGAACCGGTCAAATTCAAATTAATTATGATGAAGTCCAATATATATATATATATATATATTTATTCTCATCTGACGCTATAAAAATGCTGCAGCAACTAAGAACTAAGAAGGCACTATCAACTATAAGAAATACAACTATTGAATGTAATGGCACTATCAACTATAAGAAATACAACATTTGAGTGTAATCCAATTATGCATTACCTGCAGCGAAGCAAACAATTTTGTCATACACGTGTTATAAGCTGCATACCCAAATTAATTAAAGTAAAAATTTCGTTTAGGCTGGAAGCTCCAACTTAATTGGGGACTGAAAAATCAGCGCTTAATATTCAACCTTATTTTTTTGTTTTCTTTTCCATTAGGTCCATTGTCCATAGATTACAGTAGAAGCGTTTATTTCATTAAAACTGAGTATAGTATCTCCAATAACTAATAAATTCAAACGACTGGAAGACATATAGAACCGCTGAAATTCCGAATCGTCTTCCAACCTTCATAAGCATTACAGGAACATGGTGGATTTCGGCAATATTTTAATCTATTTAGTTATCATGCTTCACACGTCGTACGTTTCCAAATTTCCCTGGAAGGTAGATATTATGTTGGTGCCGCCGCGATAAATCTTTCAGTAATAGCAAACTGGGCAAGCCTTCAAAATTGCAAATTTATTTTTGGATCCGGAATGAATTAAGCAAGCCAGCAGCGGCTTATATTTTTCAGATCCACATCGCTCTCCTTGCCGAGGCAATATTTCTGGAATACCCACTGGACTTAACATATTGCCGGTTATTACGCTAGTGGAAGTTTTATGGATAGCAGGCATGCTTCCAAAAGGCAGGATAATATAAATGCCGTAGTACTCATCGTCATACAAAACACCCTAATCTCGTAGCGAAGCAGCAGACAGGCGGATTCGGGAAGAGCTCCGTTAAAAGGCTCAACAGCAGCTGCACAGCATTTTAAATACGTCTTAACCCCAGTTATTCTGAATATTTTATAGCAGATTATGGCGATATTTCCAGGTTCCACTAAACGCGTCCTCCTTGAGTTGCCCAGCTTCAAAAATGAGATATGAAATGGATTTTCCGGTAACACATCGGAGTCTTAAAACATAAGCAATTTACGAGAAGCCCCGTTTCTACTGTACGCCTCAAAGCGTCGCTTCTTCAATCGAGTTTAGCTATTTCGAATTTTCTTAGGTCATCTGCGTTGAGGCATTTGGAGTGCTTTAGCGGCGCAAATTTCATTAAAAGCAATCTCGTTTCGCTAATGTCTAATTCAGGTCCGTACCCAAAATGCCTATACAGCGGGTTTTCGTTCTAGGAGGCATCAGTTTCTAAAATCATATTTTATAATTTGAAAAATACAAACAAGTTGGTGTATGTTTAAAGTGAACTGTTTTTATGCTACGCATTATCACTTAACGCCTCCATATTATATTGTAAATTTCTAAGCGTATTGGTTTAATCTTTTGTTTGTTTATACAGACCTCAAAGTGGACTTTAGCTACGCATTTATAAATCGGATAGCATTATTGCCACTATAAGCTATTACAACCGAACAAGCATAAATCGTTAACCTACTCTACGAATATGATATAGCATTAATATCAAATACTAAGACTGAAGTACAAAGGAAAGTTAAAAAATGAAGAAGTTGCTTAGAAGATATGAAACTACAATAAATGTTGAAAAAACTTAAATTATGGACATAACTAAAAGAAATGAAGGAGAGAGGAATATAAAAATTAAAATAAATGAAAAAATCAGTAAAGGGGATTTACACGAAACTCCACGCAAGTGCTGCCACACAATAAGTAAAAATATCTTAACGTTGCTGGTAATAGTGAAACAATAAAATACAAAGGAACTTCCCTGGCAAGTTAAAGCTTTGAAACAAAAAATTTTGAAAACATGAAAGAAAAAAAAATTAAATTTAATTTTTTATGGTGTTTGCCCTGTATATGTTGATTCCAAAATATTTTCTTTTGCCTCAAGGCTGAAAACCTAAACTATGTGTAAAATATTACTTTTATTGAGTTAAAGGAAAAATTGGCAGAATTTAATCTTTTAATGTATTTCCCCTGCATATATTACACAGAAATTACTTCGGTATCGAGGCAGGTAGACATAGGTATACTCCGCGTGCCATATATCGTCTTCCTACAACAAATAGTTTTTGAGATATACCGCCAACAGGCGGAAAGACGAAAAGACAGACAGACATAATTGAGAAAACACGTTTTTCGTCATCTAGAGACTCTGATACATGAAAACGTGAAGATTTGAAGAAATATTAGAAGCTGATTTTTATGCAATCAATACTTCCTTCTTCTTTTAGATGAGGGAAATAAAAAACTCTCCAGTCGTTGGGATCCGAACTCGCACTTCGATGCGGATATCTAGAGCTGGCCAAATACTCTAACTTTTTTGCCAAGGAGATTACGACAGCAGTATAAAGTACGTGTTGACGATAGGACCCATTCTGGGTGTTCACCCTGTATCTGTGGAAATATTTTTAGTTTCATCAAAAGTGCAAAAGCTACGCGCAAAATATTACCTTTCTCTAACTAATAATTCTTAAATTAAAGCAAAAATAGAAAACATTATATTTGTTTAGGTGCTCACCGTACATGTATTTTACCTAAAATATAATCGGTTTTGAGTCAGGTTGACATACAATCCACATGTAAAATATTGTCTTTCTCCAACAATTAGTTTTAGAGCTGCACCGCCAACAGATAAACAGACAGGTAGATGGACGGACAGACAAAAGGATAGACAAACGGGCGGAATTGATAAAACGTGTTCTGTCATCTAGCGATCCTGGTACGTGAAGATCTGAAGAAATTTGGGAGGGGTTTTTTCGGGAAAAATATTGAAGAAAGTAAACTGCGAATCCATAAAATCACGTATGTTTATGGAGCCGAATCATGGACCATGCGGAATAAGCTATTCAAAAATTACAAAGGTTGAAAAGATGTATTTAAGAAGAACTATATGATAAACTAGACGAGATTGTATAAAACACATAAGCATAAAGGATGATTTTGAATAATTAACTTTGATGAAACACAGAAAATAGGTTGTAATTTTTCGTAAATTTCCGCAGATTTTAAATTTACTTTGACACTTTATTCTCAAAATTTTCATCGGGTATGCCCATGGGTTCGTTACCTCTCAAATGTATAAATACAGGAATAAACATTTTATAGAAAATAAATGTATAATGCATTTTTAACTAAATACATAATAATTCTAGATTGAGGAAACATAATACTTTGTACATAAAATATTTGCAAAATCAGATTCATTCGGCCTATTGATGCGACTCTCTCTTATTCATGAGACGCTAGGCAACACACACGACGCTGCTGTTCGTCCCGGTTGCGGACCCTGGAGCCAGTTCAAGAAAGCTCGAATGAGGTAGAAAGCCTACTCGTTGCACTGGAAATTGTTAGATGTGAAACAGGCTATCTATGCGCAGGCCGATAATGGTCAGTTTTGTTTACAAATTTACGGGCGGTCTAATCTAACATAATGAGAAGGATTACGGTGCTAGTGACGGTTGTAAATGGTGTATTACGCTAGGCAGGTTGTGATACTTGCTTGGTATCTACGCTTGGGACCCACCAATGACTTAAATGGACAAGATTTACCTTGGGCGAAATCCGGCTCTTTGTAATTTGGTTTAGCGGAGACCGCTGGACGATTACTTGCTCTTAGCAGCGCCCCGGCTAGTAACGTGCGCTTTACCTTCGGATGTTCGGTGGAATAGCGTCTTTAGAATAACAACGCTTCGAATCCAGTATGCTAGATATGTGGAAAGATTTAGTTTAACTGGAGCTAGGGGTGCTCTTCTTTTACGAGTTTTAAGGAAAGCTTTAGCCGATTCGGGTCTCCGTTACATGCGAACTAGGTCGGGTCGAACTACCATCGGATTCTCTATTTATACTCTTCGAGCACCTACTTATCGAATCACTTCTAGAGGGAGTTGGACAAAGAACAGCGTGGCGTACCAGTATACGCTACGTCCGCGCACAGCAGCTAGGGTTGACTTATCGAAAATCCGAACGCTGGGGCTAATGTTAGAAGGTTAAGTTGGTATAAACGCATAGTCACAATGCAAGAAGAGAAAGCTTTATCGATGTGCATGGGAAAAGGGAAGAGAGACAAGAAAAGGTAAAAAATGGTACACAGAAGAGAGAACAATGTTGTAAATGAATATGACTAAAAGCATACCAAACTTTAGAAGATGGATAGAGTATCTCAATTACATTCCAACGCTACAACGCAGCAACTAAATGTCGGCTCGTCGAACAAGAAGAAGGTAAGTTAAGTTCAGCACAATTTCATGCAATTATGCTTACAAATATAGATATATGGTGGTGTTAAGTAACAAAGTGCAACACACGGTATATCTATTAATAAACCCAGTTCCATAAGTGAACGTTATGCGTACTGCAACTGCATATCACCTTCAGAATGTAACTGATATGAGCTGTTCACGCATTAGACACCTTTGTTAAATTGGGTCATTATAATAATTTACACATTACATAATCTCGGAAAGAAATCACTTTAACCTCAAATATATATTTTCTTCTACCACCTGGTAGTGAACTGCGCCTGGAAACATATTATTTTTGAGAGAGAATCTTTTGTTGTATTTTCCTATGAAATTTTTAGCGGTTGGTAGAGTAGTTCATCGTTAAGATGTTTATTACAGCGGAGCCGGACATTTGGGCGCGGCCGTTTGGGCGCGGCCGTTCGGGCGCGGCCGTTTGGGCGCGAAGACACCTGGGCGCAGAGCCACTTGGGCGCTAGACATTTGGGCGCGAGGAAATTAATTAACGTATATTAGTATTAGCTAGCTTTACTATTTATAGGTCTGAAAATTTATTTTAAATAACGAAAATTACCTAAAGCACGTCCAAGGAGGTGGCGGGCGGCAAAAATTTAGTATAGAAATATTAATTGTCAAAAATTAGAATATTATTAAAGCAAGTTAAAAATTTTAACTTTCCGGTAAATACTAGCAAATCTTTTGCGGAGATTTATTACATTAAAATAATAAGTAACAAAGAATAAATGAATAGAGATTGGGTACAAACAGAGCTATTGATGAACCATCCAATCATTTGGAGATTCGTCGACAGTTGCTTATGAACAGTTACTTGCGGGAAATGAGCCCACTGAAAAAAAAACAAAAATTTATCCAGGCTCATAGAAAATAAAAAATTTGGTTGAAGATTATAATAATCAAGATAATCATGTAGACGGCGTAAACAATAGGGACATTCTAGAATTTTTAAGAGGCATTTCGTACAATTATAAAATAAATGCGTGGATGCTTCCTGTTTATATTTTAAAAAATTGTATATATTTACTTTAAGAATAATATGTATTAGAATGGTAAAACTGTCAAAAATAAATTTTGATTATTAAAATTAAGCTTTTTATATTATTATTTATTATTATTCTTATTTTTGCTCTTATCTTCAGTTAGTCGGTTCATAACATAACGAAAATAATTGATTACTTTAAAATTTAAGGTTTATTGTTAAGTATTATCATTATAAACAAAACTCGAAGTCGACTAGTTTCGGTCAAAACAGAACACATATTAGAAACATATTAAACATTAGAACCATCAATCGATTAAATATAGCACAGCATTATTCATTTACCAGTACAATAAATGAATTTTTATTTAAAATTATTTTCAACACCTATATATAATCTATTTCCATCTTTATTTCAATTCAGAATTATTATTTCATATCTAACATAGGTACTGCCTTTTTTATGTATTCAGAATTATTTCAAAACTAATCTAATATTCTACCTTCTTTATTTCTGTTCGGATTTATTTCAAAATTTATCTAATATAGGTACATACTACCATCTTATTTAAAATTAATCTCATAACGGTTTCAATAAATAATTGGATTATTCTTTTAATATTGTTTGATTAATTACATTAACTTCTCAGGATAAATAATGATTTAATAAATGTTTGTTTATTTATGCCAAACTGAAATTATTCACACTTAATGTGTTCCTGAATCCCAATGTTGACCCTTTCTCGCGCCCAAGTGTCTCGCGCCCAAGTGTCTCGCGCCCAAGTGTCCCCGCGCCCAAACGGACGCGCCCAGACGGCCGCGCCCAAATGTCCTAGACCGTTATTACAGATATCCCATAATTATTCATAGAACTTTGTTTTGCAATTGCATATTAGTTATATGCGAGGTATGAATGGTCCTCTACACCGAAAGGTAAAAAAGGCTATAGATTATGAATGGAATAATGCATGAATATTTGAAAGGCTGTTCTCCATATTCGGTTTCTGTACGTTATTAAGGAAAGTTCATATACGAGATAAGAAGTCATATTCAATTTTTAACAAAGATGATCTTCATATTAAATACCCAGTGGTTTCAGTTTCTTATTTTTCCACTGATTAAAGTTACACTATGCATTTGCTTTTCGCAACCAAGCATTAACTCAAAAGGTTTAATTTTTTAAATCCTTTTAACTATTTCTGTGGTATTCAGGAGATAAATTGATAAAGTCTGTTTTGATGACTCAGCAAAACTTTTGCTTTAGTCACAGTTTTTCTTTCCAGGACCTGATGGAAGTCACTACTTCGAACATATCAGCGTTGATCAATGTTACCGTTTTCTTCTAGCACATTTGCTTGCTGTTGTTATTGCACGATATTGAATGGGTTCTAATATTTGCTTGTAGCTATAAGAAGAGCTTAAGATGAACTGGCAGTGTAAAGTTCTTCCCAATCAATCATAAAATTGTCTGCTCCCAGTCCCAAGTCCTTCCTTTTTTATTTTAACGTTTGGTTTCCAGCTTAGCTTGGTGTCTAGAGTAGTATCAAGATTAATTATGTTTAATTTTTTGTTGGCTGGTTGCACATCAATTGAATTGCTTCCATTTAGTTTGATCTGCCAGTCGTTCATTAGTTCTACAGCGATTTGTAGTATTTTTGTTACTTTTTAATTACCGTTGCCTAGTAGTATTATGGCAGTGTTTTTCACACGAATCCTGAAAAAAAGTGTAGGCCTAAGTATGTAACAGAAGGACTCTAATCTCTTTCAAACTTATTAAGTTTGATGCTTTGTGGATTATCGAAACACCGTAATAAAATATTTTTGTCTCAATATATTGGGAACTTAAATGCAGATATTATTTGTTGCAATCAACCTACACAGATAAATAGCACAACTCTAAATTATATGCTACCGAGCTCAGTAGGTTAGTGATTAGCACGTCTACTTGGCATTTGGAGGTCGTAGGTTCGATTCCCGCGGTCGTCTGCTCTGATTCAGGTTTTTAGTTGATTTTCAACAGAGTAGCTTCTCTGAGGCGAATGCCGGGGTAGTACTTCTCTACCTTTCCTAGCCTGTCTTTCATTCCCCATCCCTCCTTTCTCTCGCCCATCCTACAATTCCCGTTTCTTGCTGAAGAGGGTCGCAAGGTCCCTAGCAGCCCGCCCCCAGTTGCAGGAATTGAAATTACCTTTACCTTATAAACGACCGCCACAACTTTCTACTTCAAAGTCTAATAAAGAATGGGATAGTACTTCCACCAAACCCATCTTACCAAGTCAAAGTCGAAGAAACGATATTACCCAAATTATCAATTAATAAAGAAATTAAGGTTCAGCCATTACCAGTATCTTCCACAATGAACAAAAGTAATCCCGAAAATATCAGAATGTATTAATTTTCTTTGTCAACGCAGTGTAGAAGCGCTTTCATTGGTAAAACACACTTAGTTCTTAACGAAAAACTTCAGTTTCCGTATTTACCGAAGTACAATTATTATTTAAAAAAACAACACTACGCTGACCTACTACCCACAATAATCAATAGTGTGCGCTACTATAAAACCTTTAACTAGTAATAATTAAACAGTTAGACTGATTTCTGCATACATGTCTTCAAATAAACAACTACTAGAAAATGTCATATATCCATATATTCTTTAATTCTGATCTCCTCTCTCTTTTGTTGGGTGATCTTCAGAAGAAAAGCGAGTGCTAGGGATGCCAACCTAACAACCCTACTGGAACTCGATTACTTTGGATTATTTCTAAATTGCCTCTTTTGAATCCGCATATTATCCCGATCGAGATTATAATCTTTCCAATATTCTTAACACAGGGTGTCCTAGCTTTAACAAGCGGTTACGACACTACACTCAAACCATCCAGCTGTTATAATAGTTATTTACTATATAGGTGGGATAAGAGCACCATTAATATACGTGTATGTAAGTTACAAACGAGTGCGTAGCACGAGTAATGTGAGCACACAAGTATATTAATGATGCATTATCACACATGTATTGTACAAAATGTTATCTACAACTGCACAAAATTGAGAAAAGTTTATTAGGCAAAATGTCAGATCTGTCATTTTCAAAATGATTTTAATAGGCGAATGTCATTATGTCATTCTTTTCACACTATTTCAGTTAGGTAATGAAGCCATTACACCACTCAGTTAGGTAATTAAGTCATTACATATCGTAGTGGTGTAATGAGCTTCATTACCTAACGCAAATAGTGTCAAATGAGTGAAGTAATGAGTTACTTATCCCACTGGAGTAGATAAACAAATGTAACTGTTAACTAATAGAACTATCAATTAAGAACAATGCACATATTATTTACAAAAACGTTATGCCACAAACTTTCCTATACACCTCTCACACAGCTAACATAGCTCTTATACATAACAGCAACTTGTATCAAGCAGTATAGTGTAATAGCTTTTTTCTTCAAATGTCAGTAAAATGTGACATTATACTGCTTGATCGATGGTGCTAAACTGTCACTTCAGTGCCATGGCATCTAAACACTTTATCTGCTCATCAGCGGCAGATAAAGGTATTACCTATCTCCTGACGAGATAAAGTATTTTTTTCGGATTTTGTTCAGAACATTGTAAATAATTTATTATAAACGTTTGAAGACAAAATACTATATGTTATTCGGAGCAAAAGTATCTTTATGTGGCTCGGCTGTACTTATCTGACTCGTAAGCTCGGTAGATGATAAACCGTTCAATCATGCCACATAAAGTATTTGTACTTTTGCTCTCAATGACATAATATACTATTATAGATATGTGCAAAGCCTCTGATAAAGTTTGGCATAAAACTATTACCTATAAAATAATCATACTCGAATTTCCAGCTTACTTAACCCAATTATAGCCAAGCATTGAATTTGGCATAAACTTGATTTTTTTTCTGACTTATAACCAAAAATACATCTAGTTCACCAAAGACGAAAATTATAACTTAAAAAAAATTACATGCAAGAAAAACTATGGTGCGTATTGGCCGAATTCGTGTAGGAAGCTTTCGGTGGTTTGTCTTGAAGCAATTAGCTTAATGATGGAGTTTTACACTTCAAACAAATAATATAGTCTGTTTAATCTTTATTTGGACCAAAGTTGGCTAACAATTTGTAACATGATTTAGCAGGTATAAAAATATTTGGAAGTATTTTAAATTAAAAAATTCTACGACAGAAGAAAACAATGATGCCAAGTCAACTTCGAATGTTTAGTTAAGAAGAAATATCAGGACGAGTATTTTGATCTTGATTTTTATTCATTATAAATTCTCGCCGTGTATAAAGCTTTAAAAGGGAAATAGATTACCAATGTATACAAATGCTCTTCAGAAATTAGCTTAGGTTACAGGAGTCGTGCCCTGTCTTAAGTATATCGTATATGGTAGCTCTAGATGCTGAAAAGTAAATTTGATTTATATTTGCAATTTACCTGTATAATCTAAATCTAAATGAATAACTTATGTAGCTATACTCACCTGAAATATATCCTGAAGCTGCTATATTATAGCTGATGTTACATTTCGATTTGACGTTTTCAGCTAGTTACATTTTTTAATATGTCTCTCTTCTATGCTTATAAATTTTTGGCATTTTGATTGATATACCATTAATATTTCAAATGGCAATTATAATTTATGTTTGATGGGTAAGACCTAGTAGCTGCCATCTCAACATTTGCTATCAACGTTTGAGAAATAGTAATTTATTATACAAGACGATAAAGTTAAATTTTATTTACGAGTGAATCGACTTTTTTTCTATAGCAAAAACTTTAAGAATTTCAAAAGAAAATAAGGAAAGCCAATCACATTTTAAAATCTCAGATTGGGTTGCTAGGATAATACGAAGCTGTAATATTTAATTTAAATAAAAGTTAGAAAATTAAATTACTTTATCTACCCTCGATGTTAAAGTGCTACTTTTACTACCGCATCTGCTACCCTCTTGGAATGTTTTTCTTTTACCCGATGATCCTCCTCTGGAAGTCTTACTTAGCACCAAACAGCTTGACGTAATCCACTTTGATTAATGTAATATGTCAAATGGACTTTTCCATTAAAATTGACCCATCCTATTTCTTCAACGATTCACTTTTGTAGAATAATTTTGCTATCCATTAGGTTTTTATCACATACCAATAATCTTCATTAGTTAAGTCTTTGCTTCTTGTTATTTTAAAATTCTATTTTTATTCACCACGTATATTTTAAGTATACCCTTTTTTATTATTCAAAACATTTCTCAATAAAAACAGGGTTATTTGAAATATTTCTAATCACACCAAATTAATTTTTACAACATTTTCAATGTTTTTATCAATAATTAAAACAAATTTCCTTAACGATATCAAATCCCTTGTATACACTCTGGTCTTAATATATTTGAGTTAAACCTACTATATTTCTATTTTATTTCAAATTAAGTATTTGTCATTCGCTTCAAATTGCAATTTATACAGTATTACATTATTTTCAAATCCATCTGTTTTTCAAATAGCTATTTTCCATTCACATTCCCACCGTATACCTGAATAAATCCAAATTAATTTTAACCATTCTAATCCCTTGATATTTTCTAAATTTAATTCAAACACCCCTATGGTTGTATCATAACAGTATATATCCGTCCAGTCAGTATCCTAAGGCTCTGTATTAGGCTCTGCACTCTTCAATTAATTTATTTGCGATATTCTCGCATCACACAATTGCAACATCGCTTTATACGAACATGATACTTCTATAACAACTTAACTCAATATTGTCGTAAAAGGAATGTAGCTACTATTAGCTTCAAATGGATATAATCAGAAAACACTTTGTGTCCGGATAAAGAGTTTCCTTCTATCAAACCTTTCCAGTCATTCTTCCTTGATATTCAATTAGTATATATTTTCTGGATACGCCGTGTACCTAATTTAAATTTTATTTTGCAGATTGCCTTTTGACCCAATGTATTTCACTTTGTTTATTCGATGATGAAGGGTCATCTCGCTTGTACTAGTTCATAAGAGATTTATCCATTTTCACATAAACACTTTTTTGAATAATTCTCCTGTAGTACTAACACTCCTGCTTTACTTATTATCTTATTACCATATTGATAACTGTTCCCACTCTCAGAAAACGCGTGTTCATATCAGACTTTTTTACTGCCTTTTACAGTATAGAAAGTACTAGATTCACCTCAAAAATTCGAAATTGGGTTTTCAACAAATCTTCACGTTTTAGAGTCCGCTGGACCCAAAAAATATGTTTTTGTTCATTGGTCTGTCTGTGTGTATGTCTGTGCGCTGGGATGTGAACAAAACCGAAAGGCGGTATGACGTTGAAACGTCATATATAAGTGTTGTGTACTATATATATATGCGACAGCAAACGTTTGAAAAAATCGCATAACCGGAAGTATGATGTCTTCTGATTTTTTTCTAATATTATATTATTATAATTCTAATATTCTCGTTTTCAACTGTCATTTGTACTTGAGAAACCGACAATTTAAAAACGAGTTTATGTATTGAAAGCGCAAAGATGCAAACAAATACGTCTGGAATGTTTAAAATATCCTGAAAATAGTCAATCATAATGAGATTGAAATTATTAAACTAACCTATTTAGTAATAGGCCAGTCGATAAGTCTTTTAAAATGGCTGTTAGCGGGAGTAATTCCGGACAAGCTGGAATAAATTTTAATTTGTTCTGTTGAGACTCAGAAAATATATATTAATTTTGCACCCCTTGACAGGCCCGGATTTAACCGTTATGCTTAAAAAAAGGTCAATTTTTTTATATTTTTCCTAATATTAGTGAATATCTCGATTAGTATCAACTTTTGAGCAAAATACGTAGTTATTAAAATTAAAGAAGAGTAAATTCTCTACAAAAAATGTTCTATACATTTTTGTCATATATTCGCTTGTTTCGAATTCATAGGCGTCGAAATATATTTATTTTCGAGCATTTGCTTGTTACTTTCTTTTACGATAAAAGAAGTATTGGATTCACCCCAAAAATTCGAAATTGAGTTTTCAACAGATCTTCACGTTTTAAAGTGCCCTGAACCCAAAAAACATGTTTTTGTTCATTGCTCTGTCTGTGTGTCGGTCTGTCTGTGTGTCTGTTTGTGAACAGAATAGCTCAAAACGAAAAGAGGTATGACGTTGAAACTTCATATATAAGTTTTTTGTACTATGTAGATGCGACAGCAAGCTTTTGAAGAAAATCGCATAACCGGAAGTAGGTGTTTACTCTTGTGATTTTTCAGTTTTTTAAATTTTTTTCACAAACGGCTCTAACGATTTTTGTCAAACTTTACAATTTTATTAAATTTTTAATGTGTATTGATGTGAGCTAGGCAATTTTTCAGTCGAATACCTCTAAAATGGGTTTCTTTTGTTTTCTTTTCCATTTTTTTTATTAACTCCGATTTTAAATAGAACACCCAGTATATTATTACATTCTTGAATTCAGCTTAAAATTTTAGAGAAAATTTGTCTCTTGAACTAACGCTCTATTGTGTACGGTTTCTGTACAAATTGCAATTTTTGAAAATTTTTGACAAATGCTTGTATGTATGTATGTATGTATAATACTTGCGGTGTAGAAGCTGCTGCTTTATGTGCTTGCATCTGGCGGTACAATGCTCAACTTGCCTCGGATTCGGGATACAAAGTTAAAGATTAAAAATCAATTTTGGCTAATAGGCCAGTCGATAAGTCTTTTGAAATGGCTGTTAGCGGGAGTAATTCCGGATGATTCAATTAGGGACAACATTTTATTTCTGCACGCATTTAGTGGCTGGGATACTGTTTCCGCACTATACAGGCAGGGGAAAATGAGGTTCGTTAAACTTATACAGAAAGAGAAAAACTTACAGAAGGCTGTTCAAATTTTCAAAGACCCAAACGCGTCCCCACAGGAAATTGATAAAGTGGGAGAACAATTTCTTCGTCTTCTGTATGGATCAACACACTGTGTGAACAGGTATAGCTACCAGTGTTTCGTACAATCTATTAACAGAAGTTAACCAAATCTAGCATCATTACAACCAACCAAAGACGCAGCTCACTTGCACTCGTTCCGTACTTACAACCAAATTCAGCTATGGTATGGAAACGAAAAATCACCTTTCGAGTGGGGATGGAGAAATTCAAAGAATGGATTAATGCCCATTCCCACTGTACAAGACGCAGCTCCCCAAGAATTACTGAAACTAATTTCTTGTAAATGCGCCAAAGGTTGCAATGTATCTTGTCGCAAAGCAGGTGTTCATTGCTCAGTAATATGTGGTGTCTGTCAGGGCAAATCTTGTTTGAATACTGTGGACGTGATCGAAGTAGACGACGAAGACGACGACGAGGACTTGCATATCGATCTAGAACAATCAATAAAACATTCCCAAGATTATGAAGCAAATTCGGAACACGAGACAGATATTGTTGAAAGTCAAAGTGATATTGAACAACCACCAACATCAAAAAGGCAAAAAAATTGATGAGCAGTCAACTTCAAAAGAAACTTGAAGTTAGCAAAGTTGGAATAGTGGAACGTCAATAATAATAAAAAAAAATCTGGTGTGATACACGCACACAACTTCCTTTTATAGTGATTTTATAATTACCCAAAATTTGATTTTTAATCTTTAACTTTGTATCCCGAATCCGGGGCAAGTTGAGCATTGTACCGCCAGATGCAAGCACATAAAGCACCAGCCTCTACACCGCAAGGTAAAACGAGGTTATCGATTATACATACATACATACATAGGTACATACATTCAAGCATTTGTCAAAAATTTTCAAAAATTGCAATTTGTACAGAAACCATACAAAATAGAGCGTTAGTTCAAGAGACAAATTTTCTCTAAAATTTTACGCTGAATTCAAGAATGTAATAATATACTGGGTGTTCTATTTAAAATAGGAGTTAATAAAAAAAATTGGAAAAGAAATCAAAAGAAACCCATTTTAGAGGGATTTGACTGAAAAATTGCCTAGCTCACATCAATACACATTAAAAATTTAATAAAATTGTAAAGTTTGAAAAAAAATCGTTAGAGCCGTTTTTGAAAAAATCCAAAAAAACTGAAAAATCACAAGAGTAAACACCTACTTCCGGTTATGCGATTTTCTTCAAAAGATTGCTGTCGCATCTAGATAGTACACAAAACTTATATATGAAGTATCAACGTCATACCTCTTTTCGTTTTGAGATATTCTGTTCACAAACAGACACACAGACAGACCGACACAGACAGAGCAATGAACAAAAACATGTTTTTTGGGTTCGGGGCACTTTAAAACGTGAAGATCTGTTGAAAACTCAATTTCGAATTTTTGGGGTGAATCCAATACTTCTTTTATCGTAAAAGAAAGTAACAAGCAAATGCTCGAAAATAAATATATTTCGACGCCTATGAATTCGAAACAAGCGAATATATGACAAAAATGTATAGAACATTTTTTGTAGAGAATATACTCTTCTTTAATTTTGATAACTACGTATTTTGCTCAAAAGTTGATACTTATCGAGATATTCACTAATATTAGGAAAAATATAAAAAATTTGACCTTTTTTTAAGCATAACGGTTAAATCCGGGCCTGTCAAGGGGTGCAAAATTAATATATATTTTCTGAGTCCCAACAGAACAGATTAAAATTTATTCCAGCTTGTCCGGAATTATTCCCGCTAAAATGTACTTGTCGACTGGCCTATAAGTCAAAAATAAATTAAAATGTTAAGGAGGAGCTAATTCTTTCTTTTATCTTTGCTTTTCAGGAAACTCTAATGTAAATTCTACGAAATGTTAATCAAATTATTTCTAAATGCTTGAAAAAGCTACTTATAGCGAAACGTTGCAAGAAAATAACATGTTACTTATTTATACATACTTGACAAATAAAATTATCCAAATAAGGTAATTTTTGTGTTGATTAATATTTACTTGGCTGATAATTTCTTAAGAAAATTGATTCAATTTAATTTTTATACAATTTTTAATGTGTATTGATGCGAGACAGGTGATTTTTCAGTTAAATACCTTGAAAATGGGTTTCCGTTTTCAGTTTTTTTATATAATGTAGTAAGTAAACTGAAAACGAATTTTTGACTAATTTTAAGATCACTCTAAAATGAAGTTGTGTGCGTGTGTCACACCAGATTATTTATTGTTCTATGAAGATTTCATAAACTATGGCGAATAGAGAAATATTATTTAAACGAGAAAAAAAAGAGACAATGGAGACACTGGATAATCCAACCGATACTGTTTCAAGAAATGAATTTTATTTTTCGAAAATATTACAGAAAAACTTAACTGGTAAACAGAAAAATAATTTGTAATAGCATTCAAACGGGTAAAGCTATGAAACGGATCGCTTTCAAAAGTTGCAGAGGATTCGTGACTCAGACACTGAATAAATCTGAACTTATAGAATATTCAAAAATTACTTAATCCGGCCTCCTCGTAGCTATGGACTTGGTCTAATTCAACCTTCGCTAATATTCGATTTTCTTCCGTGAAAGTTCACTCGCCAATTACGCTAGAAGTTTAATTGGGTTATGTTAATTTCCTGGAGGGTTTTTGTTTACTCCGCCTGAAGAGATATGTAAACAAAGTGGAAAAAAACAAGCTAACGCTGGCGCTAATGTTGGTTTCGCCCACATTCACGTGCTCGGCGTTGAAGCCGTACCTGTCTTGGTTTCATAGTAGACGTTTTCTAGACGACGGTTGACATTGTAAAGTGATATTTACAAGTGCACTCGAACAACAATTCACGTTCGATAATGCAGCGAGGCGCTCTTGCCAACGGCACATTTGTACAGCAGGCTGCCTGTAAAGGTTGCTCCCTCTTCGCGTGAGTTGCGAAGTTGGAATTCCTATTATGCATGCACAAAAAGGACAATTTCACGCAACCTATCCGGTTCGCAACTACAAATAGCTAAGAGTAAGCCCTCGCGATAGCAATGCTAAATTGTTTGGGCAGGGCGGCATTATTCCTCGAAGTCAGACAATGTCTTACAAGTTTTCCGGCAAAATGTAAGTCGGGATTTGAAGTTAATTTCAAAGTCAAATAAAGTTGAACTAAACTTCAAAGGTATCAAGATATAATGCAGAATCAAAGAAGCATCAGGCCACTGGAGAGCTTTGTGCAACTTAGAGTGGAGGTAGCCACTGGAGCCACCAGCTGGCAAACGCTTTCATAATGCAATTAGCTCGTTCTGCTGCATAATGAATGCTATTTGCTCGGTGTTGGGCAGGAATATGAATAACTTGCAATTCTTGTGGGACATGAGTATGCAAGACGTCTGTCTAATTGTCCCGGCGTAAGAGCATGAAAATTCAATTACATTATTAAATTTCTGCAGCAATGTATCATATTCAAATCCAAACTGTCATGCTGAGCTCATAATAATAAATTACTGAGAATATTAGTGTATTACAGAAGTTGTTTTTTTAACTTTTACGAATTTAATATAAAAACACAATCACGAAGTTTTTTAAAATGGATCTTTTTTTCTCCTTAGAAGAAGCTTTTCTACAGCTAAAAGTCGATTACGCAGTGTGTTACAAATAGAATTTTAAGCAATATACCCACTGTCAGATACTAGATATGCATAATCAAGCTAGTTTTCTACGGAAATACTTAAAGACTTTATACGCTCGTTATAACCGTATAAAACCACAAGTCTAACATATTTGAAAAAAGCATTTGGTTGAATTTTCAACCACTCGGCCTTCCTCAACTCAAATCTATTGCGAATGTTCTTTAAATTGTGGCAATGAACTGCTGAGCGTTAAATGTGACGATTATCTAGGCAACCTTAATATATCAAAATCAAATTAGTGGCATTTAGTAACGAATAAAAAAAATGTGAGAGTCTTCAGACAATCACGTATATTCACACAGGGGAAGCCTCGATTAGAACACTGATAAAAATTTTAAAAGTTGCTCGAGCTAGCTATAGTGGGAAGGGGTAGGTCGTAGAATGAAGAGCAACCGCTCGCTCGCCATAGTCAACACAATTGCACCTGGAAATATACGAGGACCAATTCGTGTTTACTTTTATGGGCGCTAATTCTCGTAGCGAGGAAATTCAACCCGGAAAATTCGCTCGGCGACGGTAACTCTTTCCGTCATTTCTGAAAGTTTATGTTACTGCAAGAATACGCTGGGCCCCACATTGCTTTAAGAATTAACGTATATAGTCAATTTAAGAACACCCCTAAGATAATATCTGCAAAAATACATTCAGGCAGGACCCGTGGATATATAAAATCGCAATATACAACGGTATCCAAAACAATCACTAAGAATTTTATTTCCTCTCACGTCAAAACGCGTGATGAGCGAAAACCTTAAAATGTGTTTGCCTGGAAAACCATTACACAACGAAAAAACTTTTGATAAAATGTTGCAGAGTGCAAAGCCTATTTTACAACTGCAAATCTACCGATAAAACGCATACAAAATTGGCGGAAATTTACGTATCGAAACTTTTCGGTAAATCACGTACTACGATTCAATTGTGCATCAATTTGATTTCGTTGTCTGTGGTACCTATTCCATATCGTTACACATCTATTTAATTTCAAGGTCTATGATACTCAGTTCATAATTCGCGCGCTTGTGCCACGCCTGCTTTTTGGCCCGTAGCGCAGAGATTAAAAGGTCCCAATTGTCAGCTCAACGTTCTTTTTCCGGCTGCCTTCGCTAGCAGCATGAAACCAGTGTAAGCAACAGTAAAAGTGTTCTGTGAATTTATGGGCATGCAGTTTAATTTTGTGTATTGGTTGCTCGCGCCTTTCTTTGGTTCTGCTTTCCTGAAGATAATTTGCTACTCTGCTGGTTTACTTCTTCGCACGTGCCCAGAACATCGTGGGTTAAGCAAGGAAGTATTCTTCAGGCTGTATTTAATTTCATCTGTATTCTATAGTTTACTATTTTCCCTTTATATCAGTCAGTGAGGCGCCGTTAGAGCAGTTTGCTGAAGTCTTAGATTTCCCAGGTTATCTGCATGCAGAAGCCCTTTACTTATCTCCAGTCATGGCCGCTCCACACCTCTGGTGTGTATTTCTGTCGCCCCGTTCTAGCAATTTGAGGTTTATATCGACCTTGGGAGTATACAGTTTACTCCGTGAGCTTGGTACCTGGGAGCACACTAACGTATCGCCTTGCAAACCGTGCCTGATTTTAGTGTGTGCGATACATATTGTGTCGCTGTTTTGTAACTTGTGAGTATGTACTAAGATATTTGTATTAGACCTTATGCGTTTCTGTGAGGTACCCCGTAATTTGTCAACCTGTAATTTTAAATATGCATTGATGATAATTATATACTGTGATATTCGCATTCTGGCGTTATTTATTTGTTACTGCTAGCTGTACTTGAGTTGAGCTTCTCTTTCAGATTATTTCTTTTATTCGAGTATATTTAAAGAACTGTACACACCGTCTCCATTGAGCAAGTTTCGGCCGGCAATTGTTTCCAAGTAGTCACAAGTTTGTGTATTCTCCTAAGAGAATAGCAAATGCTAGATTTGTTTTGATAAGATACTCATGCAATAAAAATATTAAATAAGATGAGCAAAATTAAGTTTCGGTTACCTGACACCGGGTCGATAACGGGAGGCCGTGCTTGGTGGAAGGGCTCGATGAAACAAGAAATGAGCGGCTTCAAAGGTGGTGAAGGGCAAATTTGCTTCTATACACACACGATATAAAGGGGGGGGGGGGGTTACCAACGGTTGCGTCGAGTTGAATGATGAATGGACAAGGGCAATTCGTAGCGCTAATATACGGAGTGTTGACTGTATGTGGTGGTTGGACGATATGTGGCTGCCATTACTATATTCGATTCGGTAATGCTAACGAAATTCCGCGACTTTCAAAGGCGACACAAATCGGAATTTCAGCGGTTTTGTACTCTAGGAATCTCCGACAAGCGTGGTATGTCTCCAAATTGATGTTAGGCTTTCCCAAAAAGCTACTTTGGCGGAACCATAAGGCGCACCAACACGCACAACTTTTTTGCATAACGATATCTGTCCGATTTAATTCCCGCCTGAAATCTTGGCACTAGATGCAGTGTGATACAACTGTGGACCTTTACCTTTGTCTTTGTGTGCATAAAATTCGGTGGCGGCGTCACTTCTCAAACTGATTTAGAAATGGTTGATATTAATCTGGTGCAGTAATTGTTTGCGGTGGTTTCCCATGGAAAACTACTAACTTAAGACGTTTCATCGAAGGCCACGCGGGCTAGTAAGTGTATGTAGCTTTGCTTTCATGCTTTAGGCGTTTAGTAACCGATCAAAGTGATGAATTCAAGTTTCCTCTGTAGTTGAAAAATTTATCAAATCTCCGTATTCTGAGAAGTCAACAGCCCGGTATGCTTTTAACTTGACTTCAACATTCTGCAAGCATCGATTAAAAACTGTTCTACACTACTCACTAAAGAATTGGACTTGTGTTTGAAAGAAAAAAATAAAAATTAGTAACCTACCTAATTTATCCTATAAGTAATGTGCATACCAAACATTTCTTTTATTAATCTATAGTGATACGTGGGTGCATGTAAGGTATTACTTCAGTTGAAACCTTCTTTCCACGCCAGTAATTCATTAGGTTCGGTTTTGTGTCAGTTCTCTAATTTCCATGGGTTTCCTAATTCCTTCGTTCCATGTCCGCTTTGAATATCCGTCTGTTGAGACCTATTTCCATATTCGTTTCGGCCATTTTGATTCGTTTACCCGGATAAAATTTCTGAATAATAATAATAATAATAATATGCCTTTGTGCAACCAAAAAAAAAAAAATTGTAAAGGAATACAATAATTGAATTTAATACTCACAGGCGAAGTTCAGCCAGACAACATAGAGTTGTCTGCTGCTCTTCCACTTAACCTGTAGTTTGAACTTAAAATTATTAGAAAAACAT
The DNA here is from genome assembly GCA_940337035.1 of Agriotes lineatus. Taxonomy (NCBI): domain Eukaryota; kingdom Metazoa; phylum Arthropoda; class Insecta; order Coleoptera; family Elateridae; genus Agriotes; species Agriotes lineatus. The sequence goes on along the minus strand of CALNHX010003075.1, from coordinate 109,572 downwards.
AATTAATATTTATTCCAATTCCGACATGAAAACCCGTGCGCCTGCCTGTACGTAACAATACAAAACTATTTAACAAAGAAACTATTGATTAATCTCACGAAATAATTAGTAAGTTAATTTCTTTTGAATAGCGATTGACTTATAGTAAATGGAAGAATATTGCAAATTTTATTGAAACAGTTAACGACACAATATGAAAAAGATCTCCCAAATAGTTGTGATGGAAATGTTAGAAGACCCTTATGGCGAAGATTTAAATTATGGATGTCGGTACGATAAGTTAGCTTTCTGTGCAAGTATGGAGGACATTTAAACGTAATAATTTTTTGATATAGACAAGAAGAGTGCGGAATTCTTCTATTTAACATATTTAACCATTTGCAATCTTGAAGTTTGTGAGAAATTTTTTCGTATTTACGTATACCATATATTAGACGTAGACAAGAGTAGTGAACTTTCTGCATCCTATTAATGTCAACAGAGTCTAGACAAGGGCCATATACTACATCACAATAATCAAACTGTTACAGAACTAGAGCAGTGCACAAAGATATTTTCATCTCAGTAGTCAGCAAATGCCTGTTGTTGTAGAGAGTTTTAATATTACAATATGAACGCTGCAGACATTTGCTAACATGATCTTTAAAACGTAGATTATAATCAATTTGAAGCCCGAGATTTCGTACAGAGTCTTGAAACAGTATAGGTACTTCGATAAATCGTCTATACATCGAAGCCGGTCTTGTTAAGTTTCCAAATAACATGGCATAATATTTTGTAGGATTGAGCTGTAGACAGTGTTGCTTGGTTACATTATAAAGCACAGTTAAGTCTTTGTTTAGTAAACTACAAGGATTCTTACCTTCTTCTGGTTTAAAAGAAATGTAAACTTGTGTGTCATCTGCATATGAATGAGAATGAGAGCTCATAAGATGTTCATGAAAAGCTGAAGTGTAAATATTAAATAGAATCGGACCCAAGATCGACCCCTGTGGGACGCCACTCACTATGCTTGTAAATTTAGATTTATTTTCTCCCAATATAACCCGTTGAGCACGACTAGAAAAATAATTCTTAAACAGCATAACAGCACTGTCCTGTAAGCCTATATAATGTAACATGGCAATCATTATTTCATGATTAATTGTATCAAAGGCATTGGAGAAGTCCAAAAGGACCAACACAGTAAGCTGATTGCTATCAGTTGCTCTAAGAATGTCATCAACCACATCAAGTAACAAAGTGGAACAGCTGTAGCTACGTCTAAAGCCAGACTGCTTGTGCGGTAATATTTTGCATTCTTCTAAATGATCACTCAACTGTGCAGCCATGGACTCTTCCAGATCATTTTAGTTCTTTCTTTAGTATCTTCTGTCTTAATCGTTCGTCTGACTTTTTCATTTGTAGTGTTTTATATCTTTAGAAATACAGATAGGCTTTTGAGTGGGCATTTCTCAAGTCGACGCTGTCGCTAGTGGAGTTAAATTAGAATATGGAAAGAAGTGGACGACTCTTACAAGAGGTTTTAGCCTCAGATTCGTAGTATTCGTACCAAACATTATTAATAGATATTTAAGACACTATAAATGTATCTGTTTTTCGTCCGTTATACGACGAACCCTCAGTTTTTCTTCTTCTACCACTCTAAGGCTGGATGCACTTACTCTTCGGGTTCTTTTCTAAGCTTTCCATCTTAGACCAACCATCCTAAAAAAATCCTGTCTCGCATTGTTGCTTCTTGGTTTCAGTTCCTGTACTAAAATGGGAAAAAAGACAAAAAACGCTTGATAATGTGAATTGGATTGATTCACAACGAGAAAAAAGTAGATTAGAACCGCCGCTCATAGAGGGAATCGAATTTCTAGTCAAATGCCTTTAACCAATTGGACATGTACACAGGATTATTGTTGTATTATAAAGGGGAGGGTGGCAGCATACCAATCGCTACTAGCGTGACGGACGCAGGCCATTCCGTTTTTGAGATGTTTAATTAAGAAGAAGTAATTTAAATTAACTAAGAACGATGGTGCGGGTGAATACTTCAGAGTTTTCAAATATTTCGATAATCTAAAATATGTTAATTGCAAATAACATCTCAAGAATATGCGTATAACAAAATCCTGTTTGGCCATATTATAAAGAAATTATTTGTTCTATATCGTAATATTTAAAGAAATTGCGATGAAGTTTTTACTAATTGTAAGAGCAGTCAGGCTGAAATAGCCAAACAAATGGTTGTTGAATAAACTCTCCTTAAAGCGATGCATCTGCATTTATTTCCGAGTGTAGAGCTAGTTGAGCCTTTGATAAAAATTTTACCAGCGTTTAAATATAATGTTATGAAAATGCAAATCTTGTTTAATATATGAAAAGACTTTGTTGCAAGCTACCTTAATTAATTTAAACTAAATGGGCTTAGCATGGTTTTAATTATCCCCATGTTATCCCACAGATCCTAGAATGCAATTAATTTTTCTATCTGCAACGTTAATGCAGCTACTGCAATTAGAAGATGTACCAGCAGCGGGAACATATAGCTCTTTAGAAGCTGCAGAAGTACGATGTCCCAATTAGTTGCATTTTATATCGCACATACCCTCTGTATTTATACACAGAAAAAATTGAATAGTAATGTAAGAGCAACAAATATCTATGAATGGAGATAGTTTGTCAAAGGAAGTTGTCACAGCACTTTTCTGTTTACAGAGGTTTTTTCTGAATCTCTCTCCACTAGTTATTCTAACAGATAATAAATTTTTCAGCTCTTATGGAACGCTTATGTATGTTAAGAAAAAATAGCATGATGCCGATTTTGGAGTTTCTTTAATAACCTCTTGTTAGACTTGGTTAGACTATTCGTTGCAGTTGTAGGTGAAGCAATAACTAAATTTTGTTAACGCAATTTTGCCACTTAATTTAATATATGTGTTACGAGAAAAAAACTTCTAAACCATGTACTAAGCGCAAAAAGAATGTTCATGTTATATTCAGTGCCGGGAAGTTAGAAAATAAATGACAAAATTCCATTCGTGCAGTAGTTGGGAATTTGAATATTAATTAATTCAACGTCGTGCAAATACGGACAAGCTCAAAGCAATCTATTTCAGTATTAAGCGCTTCATATCATAGACACAGAGGCAGTTTACTCATAACTGCAAGGACACTGAGGTAATTATAACAGTGCAGCTAACTATTCTTGCTTTCGACTTTCATAATCAGAAGTTTTGAAAGGTTCACTAACTGCTTGTGAATAGCTTTCTACGTAAACAGCATCCATTACTGGGCTATTGTGAAATTACTTGTACGACTTCGCGGAAATTGCTTCAGCAGAATCGATTGTATACTGTATATCAGTAATCAGGGGTAATATCCTGTTTCTAAGTTGAACTTGTATGTGAAACATTACAAAAATTATCTTGAGGATTTATCTTACTATGATTTCTTCTAATTTTGAAAATAAAATAAAATAAAGATTTTCTACATAGTAAATCTATTAGATTGCAGAAAATTCTGCTTAACCACTTTTAGTTCCAAACTTATTGTAAACATGCGGTTTTTCTTCTAAAAACCACATTATCCTTCAATATTCCGTGACATTGTACTTTAAAGTAAACTACAAGTAAGAGATAAACTAGCAACCCATATGTTCAACTGTAGAGTGCCTTGTGCCTTATACTTTCCATAGAATTATTCAGGCGGTTTTAAGTTAGTAAGTGTTGCGTGTAATTGAGAGACGAAGTAATTCCATTAAAAGATCTGAGCAGCGCAGTTCAAAGCAATTAACACTGACATTTCTGAACCACTTTTACCGTCTCAAACAAAATATCTTTATTCTTTCAAAGTTACTGAAAAAGTAATGATTTTCTGAGGAAAAACTCATTTCTCTTTTAGTACTCATCACCTTTTACCTGAGGTACATTATCACAGACAGGCTTTAAATCCGGAAGCTAGCAAATGGAAAATCATCCCCAGAAATACTGCGCCATGCTGAAATCATATTCCAAAAGCGGGACCAAGGCGTTTTTAACTCAGATTCAGATATTAATGCGACAACTTGGGCTCGCTTTCAGTTTATAAAATTCTTCGAGCACAGATTTCACATCATACGATATGAATATGAAAATACGCTGTTCCTAATGGAATTCTTGAGCTATACAGGATTTTTTACTAGAGTTTTAAGACATGTTCTATTTAGTCTTACATTATTCACAGTGGCGCAAACCTTAAGGCTTTGTTCTGAGAAATGGTTTTAGATGCAGCCGTGACTGTACAAGGAAGTGATAAGCGCTAGTTATTTAGACAGGAAATTGCAATAATTAGAATTTAGACGGGAATCTAAGCACATAATTATTTATCTTGCATGCTTTTATAATAGTAATTTACGATGCAAGTAACGTTATCAAGCTTTTTACATTACGAGAGAATAGTTTGAATGAACGAGCGACGTTAGGAGCGAGTTCTTTAAAAGTCTCGAGTAATGTAGAAAGCAGATAACGTTACGTATATCGTAACACGGTTTATTTTATCCTAAAATACTAATCTTTTTAAAAAATAGGAAAAATGGTTATTAATGACACTTACAACAGCGAGTGGTGGTATCACTGGTAAGATAAAAACTCAATACTGTATTGTTGGTAGCACTGCCACGTTATGTTAAATTTGAGATTTTCAGGTTAAGTTTTGCGTCAGTTTGTGTCAAATAACAAACAAAACCTAACCTACTAACATTGAATTTGACATTGACTGACAACACACTTCAGTGCTGTCAACATGCGATTAAATGCTAATAAAGTATCGTTATGTTATTTTTCTTAACAACACTAGTGCTGTTAAATGCATCTTAACGCAACTCGTTGCTAAGGAGTTATTGTCATAATAACATAATAGGATCAAATAAAATGTATTACAATATTATTTTCAATTCTTACCTATTGCAGAATAACATTTCCAATTTTTCCTTCGCTCGACTTGTACATTTTTAGTAATACATTTAGCATACAGTGTGACGTTTCAAAAAAATCCCTGCGAAGGGCTCGCTAGGTTATCACCTCGGATAAACTCAAATCGGAGAAATACGTTTACTCAAATATATGCTCGATTAGTAAAAACACCAGATAATTACCAGAATAACTTATAATGTTTTAGCTAGATATACATTAATAATCAATAAATGAACTGTACATTATTTAACTAATAAATGCTCCTCGGGCTGTGTTTGGCTTCTTGGCCCGTGGTGCAACCCACGATGCTGGGGTGCGCTGCGGGTTCGTCGTCGCTAAGACGCACGCCGAATCCTCCATAAATGATCCACGTATGTCGTTCGACTCGAACGCGAACACGCACGTTGCTTCTCGGGAAAATGGTTCTGGTAGCTCTCTTGCTCCCCCAAACTTGACCTCCAGGGCTGAATTGTTGACAGCGGCTGGCGACTACAATTTGCCTTTGTAATTAGCCAGTTTTAAAGTTTATCTGGAGTCGGCTTTAGTGGTTTAAATCCTGAAGCGAGATCTGCTGCTACCTTACGCAGCCTGGACAGCACTCCTGAGACTACCCCGAGTTCAAATCCAGCAGATGGAGGACATTTGCGTATGAGCCGAGAAGCGATGTTTTGGCGGTCGGCCGGTGATGAATTTGCTGAACACGGGCACGAACTTCGGGCCCCTGGACGGCGTTTTTAAGCACCTAGAACGGATTCTACAGGTGAGCTTTTCGAAGAGCAGTCCCTGGATTATCGCCGCTCGCAAGTAGCACCGATGATGCAATCCCTACGGGTCTTAGCATTAGTGAAATTACGTTATGCGAAGTATTGCTCTTCTGGAAACGTCAAGATTTGCGCTTGGGAATTATGCTGGTGCGGATAATTGGGGAGCGGGCTGGTCAGCTAAACTACGGCGAGGTTTAGATTTCGTCAGGCTGACAGTACTCCCGGTCACCTCTCCAAGAGCTTATCTGGATAAGGGTGGAGGTTTTATTCCGTTAGGCAGTACGCCCTGTCAGATCGGAAAGGGGAGGTAGTCAAGGAGAGGAATTGGGGAGATGACGGGTCAGGGAATCTCAAGATCTCGGAATGGCAATGTCATCTTCTTTTATAGCTTCTCTTGCGGCGCTATCTGTACACTTTCCCTCGCTTCTAATGGAAAAGGGATGACGCCGTCGTTCATTTAGCAATACGTTGCGCAGAGCGAGTCGAATCGCTTATCACCTTTTCGCCCGTCGAATCGATGCAACGCTTGATTGCGCGATTTACTAAATTTCAATATATTTTATGCATGATAGAAAACTAACGCCGGCTACAGGTAAACTTTAAAACTAGCTAATTACAAAGGCAAATTGTAGCCGTCAGCCGCTGTCAACAATTCAGCGCCGGAGGTCAAAATTGACGGAACAAGAGCGCTACCAGAATAATTTTCACGAGAAGCAGCGTGCTTGTTGGCGTTCGAGTCGAACGACCTACGCAGCCCATTTCCAGAGAATTCGACGTAAGTTCTAGCAAACCGTTCACCACGAGCCCGCCGTACGCTCCAGCATCGTGGGTTGCGGCACGAGCCAGGAATCCAAACACAGCCCCAGGAGCATTTATTAATTCAATAATGTATAATTAATTTATTTCCTATTAATCAATGTATACATAACTAAAAACATTATGCCTATTCTGGTAAGTATCAGGTGTTTTTACTAATCGAATATATATTTGAGCGAACGTAGTTCTCCGATTAGGGCTTAACTGGAGGTGTAATTTTGGCGCTCTTAGTAAAGGGGATGAAACGTCACATGACGCCCTTTGCAGGGAAATTTTGTTATAACGTCATATGTCACCCTTCGCAGGGATGTAGAAAATTACAAAACGTTACAACACTACAGTAAACTAGCGATGTGGCCTGGGCTCTTCTATTTACGTTTTGTTTTTAACATTTTTACATGTACTCACATATCAAATAAACTTTCTGACTACATTTCATTTGGACCAACTTTTAAAAAAGATAATATCACGTTTAAATCACTAAATCACTTTTATAGTAAACTCATTAAATGTGGATTTTACTAAAAAACATTGAGGTAGGGTTAAAATCTTCTAACTTCGCCAAGGTCTAACTAATGATTAAGCAGTGGATTACTATTATAGAATATTTACTTCGATGCTTATATGTATTTCAATAAGCTTTATATACGTTGCCTAACGAAATATTTGTTTGAATAAAATTGGATTGCGTTCTTCCTAATGTTTGTTTAAATAATATTAAAGGTTGCAGTGAAAAAACACACGTAGCGCATTGTAACGTAATAATTATTTGAAAAATATTCTTAGAAATTCTATTTGTACAGGACAGCCTGCACATTAATAAATTAGTTAGTTTTCTATGTATTTCAAATACGATAGTTTACAGTTTATATTAATGTATTAATGTGGGAACTAGCAACCCAGTGAGACTAATGTCTCATTTAAAAAAACAAAAAAGACCGTTTTTCAAATAGAACGCGTATTAAATAAAAACTGTACCCAGACCTGGAAGGTGTCAAAGTGGTACGCCGCATCGGAACATTCTGGAAGCTGTCAAAGTGGTTGCCTAACCGATTGAGGTTTTAAGGCGCAGAGAGTCGCAGTTCCGTTTGGCTGCTGAAACAGCGTACTGACACTTCCGGTTTTCGAGAAATCACTTGATTTCTCAAAAACCGGAAGTGTCACGTGACTGAAATTCGGTTCCTGACCTGACATGACCATTCCAAACATATAACTTTCATAACTTTTTTCTCTATCTCTTACGGTTTGGCTGCTGAAACAGCGTCCCGGACAGACAAGTCTATTAGATAAAGGATTAGAAAATTGTGATCCTTTGATCATTAAAATACACACTGTAAATTATGAATTGCAAGAGCTATTTTGTACAAATGGAAGATGTTTAAATGTTTGTGTTAATGTTAAACACTGTAGATTGAGAAAGATAAATACCTTATTAATATACGAAAGATCCATAAAATTGAAAAATTGTTGATTTCCTATATTTACTAAGTTTGCAATGCGTATTCTATACGTAAAATCTACTTAGTAGCAACTACAGTTGTGTTTTTGTGATTAAAATCTTGACAGGTGCCTAAAAACCTCATAAGAACATTTCCAATGTTAATGACATGATATTGTGTCTAGAATGTGGATACATGGCGCCGCACCTCAGCTCTGTCATAAATACGTCCCATATCTGAAGGGTAGGCGTTGAAAAGAAAGATAAAAAATCTAGTCTTGTTTTAGCCTAGGTCTGTAGGTGAATGTCAGATTACATTCTGTTTATGAAAGCATCTGTCACTGTGACAAGTAAAAGTTTACACTGCATTAGTTTAATTGCATCAAGCAAATAGGAGAATAAGATGGAATGTACACAACAATAACAGTGTAATAATCATAACGGTCCAGAAAAATTGTTTTTGTTAAGTGTTTTTTATATTTTTAGGAAAATAGTTCCAGGTCAAAATGTAATTTAGTTCGCTGTGACTTATGGTAGTTCATTTGCTTCATTGAGTATATATCAAGTTTCGGCAAACTTAAATTTGATAATGGCATGGTGTGAATGAGTTTTTCTTGGAACACACGATATATAAATCAATCATACCACTGGCATTTTTCAAGAGACAGGAGAAGTGTATTGTACAAAATAAACTAAAACAAATTTTTGCGCAATCCTGTACTAAAATATCAACTTTTATGTTGTCAGGATTAGTGTCAAAGTGACATACTTTATATTTCACAAGTGCAAAACTTTTTATCTAAGTAGCTAGTGCCCGAAATGACACTTGGTCGAAAGCACCAAAGTATTTCCGGCACAAGGATCATAGAGCGTTTTTCTTTTATCAAAATAATGAAAAATATTCATAAAATATAATCGACAAAAAGAGTATCAATATTGTTTTGCTCCCCAGTTGTCGAAACTATTTTGGCTCTAGTGCGCGAAATAGTTTCTCGCACAACGTCAATGGTAACGCAAATAAATAGCCTTTTTTGCCATATTGAAAATGGCAAACTTCGTGTGCCGATCCGCAAATGACACAATTTTTTGTCAGATGAAAGGTTGTTAACTAGCCATGCCAGTAGTGAGTGGGGTAATTCCAGGAAAGAAAGACTTAGTACATCACAGTAGTAATGCCACTTTTCCTACGAATAAAAAAGTAGATATACAATACATAATGCTAAAATTACAAATTAACTTACAACTTGACAGTTCTCAGCATACTCAAACTTCTAGTAAAAACAAAATTGAAAACATTCTTGTAGGCGAACGTTTGGTTGTTTATTAATTTCCATATCAACGAGCGCTTTCATTTCTAGCAAAAATAGCTACTCTCATATACATGAGTAAAAAAATAGATAGTTATGCATTAAGGGAGATATGACTATGTTTTTTCCCTGAGGTTGACATGTGTTACAGACCGAGGGCGTGTGGCCCGAGGTCTGTATGTCAACCGAAGGTAAAGAACATGAATATCTCCCGTGGTGCATACAATATTTTATCTACTAGCATATGCGTAAAAATAGTATGAAATTTCAAGATGTCATAATGACATTTAAAATTAGAATATGTAAGTAACATCAAGGATGGTCTCATTGTATGGTTGCTAAGACGTTAATTGTAGTTGCATTGTTACCATGAGTTTGAGGGAGAAATAGTCCCTTGGGAGTTATGAGTAGCTTTTCACATTTTGTTTCTATGACGAAAATGTACAATCTCATGTTGCTAGTAGATAAATGTTTTTTATTTCCTTCGTCTTTTAGATATCAGAAAATCACATTTTGAGATTTCTTCAGAGCTTGACGTTTCAGGGTACCTAAATGACGAGAATCTTATCTCAAATTCGTACGACTTTAAGTAAGGAATCGTTAAAAGTAATAATTTGCACATAGTTCAGGTTGTTACCTTTGGTGAAAATGGGACCCCACATGTACAGGGTGAGTATCGTAGAAAGGAAAAATAATCGCTGCGGACTGTATCCAACGCAGAAGAAGAGTGCAGCGATTATCGTGCACTGTATTCAACTCAAGGAAGAGAAATTGCAACAATATTCGAGTACCTCAGTATCGCAGAGAGCAGTGTACAGCAATCGATGCGCTCCGCACTTGTGACGGAAGTTTTGTGTAAATCCCTTTACAGATTTCTTGACTTTATCATTAGTGGCGTTAAAAATACTAGGGAAGGAAGGAAGATAAAGGCATCATTTTTACCAATGTGTAATCTTGAACCCCAAGCGCTTCTCTCTAGGGAGAAAATGCGTTACTTATGTCACAACGCGACATTTTTGTACTAAACCTGCCAATTTAATTATCATTAACACTAGTTGGTGTAGTATTATGCTTTACACCTAGATTGTATTAGCGATAGTTAGTTATCATAGTCTTCACGAGCCATGCTAAATCTACATCGTTTCCTACTTGCTGCTCTAGTTCTACAGTAACTGTAATTAAGAAGAAGCCTAAACATCATTCTAAGTGAAAGGTTTATCACATTCTCGATTATAATTTCTGTTTCTCAGATCTGCCGTTGAAAAGAAGCAGGAAATAGTATATTGCGATACAAAATCGGTAAGTGCATTTCACCAAGTCGAGAAAAACTTGGAAAAACGAGACCCGAGGAGACGAGTTTCTTTTTTAATTTCGAGACCTGATACATCACTTAACGATTGAGTATCCGACATAATAATTTTCATTGCTTGCTTGCTTGCTTGCTTCCTTGCTTGACGGCACTTTGAGAGCAAACCCGTGGGCCGAATTGGCTGATTTCGGTGTCAATCGACTTAGGGCGACGCAAGTAGGGTTTTCAAACTTTTATAAGTGACCTTTTTTATGTGGATTTTCTAACCTCAAAATTAACTCGACACACACAATGGATTACTCTTGTACAAATTGCAATAAATGAATTATTTCGCGCCCAATTTGGGTGCAGAACGCTAGTGGTATAATAATTTTTGCGCGATCGAAAAACAAGGAAAATATCAAATTTCTGAATTATTTTGTTATGTAATTTTTACTTGCCGCACTTGTGTTATAGAATTTACTTACCGCACGCTATTTTTACTTCCCGCACTTGTTGCGTTATGGAATGCTCCTAGCGCATGCTATTTTCTAATTTCTATGGAAACCAGTCAGGTGTCGTATGATCAATCTGGTAAGTATATGAAAGACCATGATCGCGCAAAAAGCATTTGAAAATTATACAAACTTCAATTCGTATGAATTCAAAGTTGTTCTGGAAATTGTTATATTCACAGGTCTCCAAAAATACTAACTTACCCTTAACGGGGTCCCGGGTGGTGTAGCTTGAACAAGTTTCCACGTTCGATCAGCAGATTTAAGCAACGCTTTTTCTGGTCAGAACTTGGATGGGAGCTCTACGGCTGCATCTCTCGGCGCCTCGTGATACGGCTGTCACGGAAATAGTTGGTCCCGGCGGTCATAACAACATCATGACAGTCGTTAGTGGGGTTGGAAGTCCCCATAAATGCACAGCGACGCCTATAATTGGCCTAACAGCGGTTGGCTGAGTGCGAAATAAATAAATAAATAAATACTTTCCTTATTTATATTACAAAATCAGACAATAAACAGTAAAACGAGGAATCATTTAGTGGTTGTTTTCCGTGTGTATATAAACCATAATACCAGTATTTCATGGATTCTTGAACTTCAAGATCTAAAGATGTTCTGAATCTGCTCGTGGATCGCATTGCAATTGCAGAGAACGATATTTTACAATAAGTAACTTCTTTGGACTCGAATACAAATGCCAATCGACATGAGAACCCACCTTTGTTCACAAAAATGTGTGCGACTTCAGCGTGTGCACCTTTATTTATTATTAACAATAAATCTGTAAGTGAGAGGGATTTAGTGTTTAATGGAAACGCATACATAACGCCAATATTTAAATGTAGCACACAGAATTTGTTATAAATTACCATGAAATCTCTAAACTTAGCGTTCTCAAAATAATTTAAGAGTCTATTAAGGTCATATTGGTTTAAACATTCAAACATGGAATCATACCCACAGGGTAGTCCTTTGGTAAGACTTTTGTTTGTTGTTTTTATAAATGATATTAAACATTGCATAAAACAACATTATATGCATATAGAGGCGTGTTGTATTTGTCTCCGTGTTTGAGTGTTTGGGCGTTTTTATCGTCACCGATCGGGTGCCATTGTCCGAGATCAGTTATATTGTTACCATGCCTTTCATTTTGTTCATTTCGAATTAATAAAATTCACATTATACTTCGTTCGGCCTTCAGTCGTCTTCGAAGCATTACACTATTGTTATATATTTTTTACACACCTATGAATATTGGTCAACCGTTGTTAGATCTAACAATATTTTTTAGAGAATATAATAGCAAAAGACCAGCAGTGTGGGGGCTAAAGAGCTAGTCGCCGTATATATATATTGTGACGACCTTGGGATCACGCCATTGCAAACATATGACTCGGCGTCCCGAGCATTCGAGAACGACCTAAGGCGGGGGCAGTGTCACGACCTTGAGTCGGTTCACGTGCGGACGGATGAGTCACACCCTTCGAGAAACGACCTTGGTGACTCATGCGCGCGAAAACGTCAGCGTTGCGGGAAGGATCTAGCAAGGTCTCGACGCTTCCGGAATGACTCACCCGGCGCATATATAAATACGCGCAAAGGAAATAAGAGGACGGGCGAAGTCGAAGTGGAAGTCCGAGTGCCGACTCCAGCTTGGAAGAAGCTGCCATATAAATAAACCCGTGTGTGCATAAATACAGAGAGATAAATAACGCGTGTATAACAAATAAATATAGCCATATAAATCATTAATGTTGAAATCGCGTGTAAATAAAGTATATCTGTTGTTAGAAATAGTACTGTTACTTTATAAATAATGAGTGTTCCGCCTTAATAGTTCTTGTGTTGTGTAAATAGATTAAGATAAATCGTTGTAAATAAAATTACTGGTTGACAAATTACGAGGTACCTCACAAAAACGCGTAAGGTCTAATACAAACATCTTAGTACATATTCAAGTCGCGTACGAACCTTCGCCGTGAATACATGGTGTAGTTTTATGTGTGATTAACTAGTGCAAATTGCTACTAATTCTAATAGATTAGTTCGATAGTTCTGTCTACATTTGTCAATAAGAAGTTGCCATTAAACACAACGTGGTGTTAGCGGTCGTGGCTCCTGGCCTCGGCCGCAGCACCTGACGCGGCGCGATAAGTGCTATCGGAATAAACAAACATTTCTTACTTCCGTGAGCTCTCATCTGAGTTATTTGAAAACAAAAGAAAAACTAAAAAGCACAAAGTAACAACCATGGCAGAAAGTGATCAAAGTAATTCTAGTGACATCATGTTTGTGGACCACATCGAACCTAATGTTGAGGTCATATCCAGAGGAGAGTTATCTCAATCTACACAATCTACTGCACCTAAGGTTAGTAAACGATTACTAGATTCTCCCCCTATCCAGAAAAATAATAAACAATACAAACTCGATACTACCGAATTACTAAAGCAGAACAAATACTACTTACCTCCACAATGTACAAAGAGCTTAAATGATAACCGCGACAAACTATCAACCAGTGACCCCAAAGCAACAAAAGTCAAAGTTCCACCAATATTCATTCATGATGCTATGAACCATCACGAAATCGTGAAAGATATTAAATCCCATGTCAAAGGTGAATTTATTTTATTAAACCAGAGCACTCAACTAAAAATTATCCTTGAAAATATCGAAGATTATCGAACACTAACAGCATTTTACGAAAATGAAAAGAATGTAAAATTTCACTCCTTCCAGAATCCAGACTCAAATGATTTATCTGTCATAATAAGAAATTTGCCAATATCTATAACGAACGATGAAATCTACCAAGAACTTGTAGCTAAACATTATCCCGTAAAAAGCGTAACACGCTTATTTAACAAAACTAAACAACCGATTCCACTCTGCGCAGTAATTTTAACCAAAAACGAAAAATCGAATACGATCTATGATCTTGATACCTTATATTATTGCAACGTGCTGGTGGAAATACCTCGATAAATACCTCAGTGTACCCGCTGTCAGCGCTACTCCCACACAAAAAACTATTGCCACTTGAGCCCACGGTGCGTCAAATGCTCGGGAGATCACCATACTAGTCAATGCCCAACGAAGCGATCGGACAAACCCCAGTGTGTCAACTACGGGGGTGAACACACCGCTAATTACAGAGGTTGTGAATATTTAAAAAAATTGTCACGTGCAAAAAATAACACAACGCAATCAAATTACAACAGCAACATAAGACTGAAGACAACGAGTATACATAACAACGACCCGCCAACTAGGACTAATGAAAATTATCCCCAATTACCTGGCCCTCGTGTATCCCAAAACAGAGAAAATAAATGGAATACACATCGATCAAATTCAGAAAATACAACGACGTCCAAATCAACCGGAGTAGGCGAAAATTTAATGCAATTAATTATACAAGCGATCACACCTTACCTAGGTCAAATCAAAGATTTTCTATTGTCTTTAATTCCTGCATTATTCGATAATGGCGGAAAATAATCAAAAAATGTATTCTAATTTAAAAATCTGTAATTGGAATGCCGACGGCATTATCCATCAGCGATCCGTTGTCGTCGCATTTTTAGCACGGCATAATATAGACGTGTTATGTGTTACAGAAACACATCTGTTAATTGAACAAAAATTAAGGATTCCGGGATACACCATATTTCGATGCGATCGACCGGACAACACTGGATATGGAGGCGTAGCTATAGTTATTAAAAAAACACTCAAAGCACATGCTATCGAATACCCCACACTGAATAGTATAGAAGTAATTGGTATACACTTAAAACTTCAAAATAACCAAAACCTAAATATAGCTACCGTTTATAAACAACCATGTAAAAAAATATCGGCATCAGATCTAAAGAACGTATTTGATAACAATTACACTACTTTATTAATAGGAGATCTGAATTGTAAACATACGGCGTGGGGATGCCGAGTTAACAATCCTGATGGGTTGCGACTATACACAATGATGTCTGAACAGGGTATCCAAATTTCCCCCCAACAGAATCCACATACTTTCCATATCAACTTAACCGTAAACCTGATATCCTGGATGTCGTCCTCCATAAAAATTTGACTAGCCCAACATTTCAAACGGTACTCCACGAACTCGACTCTGACCATCTCCCAGTTATCCTAACCCTTGAAACACCACCACAAGTTGTAAAACAAATTCCTAAACTTATCAATGAGAAAATTAACTGGGATGAATTTCGACTAACACTGCAACATAATATTAAATGTCCTACGATGCTGCAGAATAAAAATGACATAGACTGCGCAGTAAATTCTTTTATAGACGCGATAAACAACGCCGTCAAAATATCAACTACCGCTCAAAATTCCAGACATGTGAGAACAAACACCATACCATTACATATTCAACAGCTAATCAGAACAAAACACAAAGTTAGAAGACAGTGGCATACTACAAGAGATCCATCAGTAAAAACAGAATTAAATAAATTAATTCGTCAAGTCAAAAATGAGCTAGATGAACACCGAATCAACAGTTACAAACAATACATTCAAGACTTACACCCTCAAGATCCAACAATGTGGCGCGCTACCAAACGTATTCTAAAACAGCAAAACATTATTCCTTCTATAAAGGTAAACAGCGCCTCATATTCTTCTGACGAAGAAAAATGTGAATTGTTTGGGTAACACCTAGCCAATGTTTTTACAACTCCCACAAATATATCTACAGCTGACACAAACAAAGAAATTGATGACGATATCAAGGAAAACTTCCCACTCTTTCCAGACCAGATAGTACCAGTAGAACCGAATGAAATCAATGCAATAATTGATAACCGTCCTAATAGAAAAGCTCCAGGACATGATAGGATACCAAATGTTCTACTTAAAAATTTACCAATGAAATTAATAGTGTACCTAACGTCAATCATTAATGCGTGTCTAAGAACGGGCTATTTTCCTGATACGTGGAAGTATGCCCATGTATTGTTGTTTCATAAACCTGGAAAAAAGGCCACTGACATCAACGGGTACCGACCAATTAGCCTATTACCAACTCTTTCAAAAATATTTGAGAAAACAATATATAGTCGCCTACTTGAGCATGTGTCTGAGAACAACATTATACCCAAATTTCAATTTGGTTTTCGCAAAAAGTACTCAACAGTTCAACAGCTAAGCCGCATCACAGAATTTATAGAGAAAGGGTATGAACAAAAGAAATATACTGTCGCTGTCTTCCTCGACGTACAACAAGCTTTTGATCGAGTGTGGACAGAAGGACTGCTTCATAAGCTAATGAAAATTAATACACCGTGCTACCTACTTCACACGATTAGATCTTTCTTAACTAATCGCACCTTTTCTACAGTGATCAACTCAGAAGTTTCAACAATTAAACCAATTTCAGCAGGTGTCCCACAAGGGTCGATACTCGGACCAATTTTGTTTAATGTTTTTGTCCACGACATCCCTGAAACCGAAAACAGTGTGCTCGCTATGTTTGCTGATGACACCGTTATAGCTTCTCAAAATAGCAACTTAGATACGGCAATTGCGCAACTTCAAAACAACATTGATATCATTAGCAAATGGTTTACCAAATGGCGGCTACAGGTAAACCCAACTAAGACAGAAGCAAAAATTTTTACGCTAAGAAGAATAACTAATCCGTCAAACATTACACTAAATAATCAGATAGTAGAGTGGAACAGCTGCAATAGTGCAGTAAAATACCTGGGTATCTATCTCGACAGGACACTTAAATGGGGATATCACCTTAATAAAAAACTGAACGAGGCGTATACTCGACTAATACAGTTATATCCAGTGATAAACAAAAAATCGCCATTAAAGATTGAGTGCGGTATTCTAATTTACAAGTCAGTTATTCGACCCGTACTCACCTATGGGTGCCAAATATGGGGCAACGCCAGTGCAACGCACCTTAACAAACTACAAACTTTCCAAAACCAAGTGCTCAGAACTGTTTTAAGTGCACCTTGGTTTATAAGAAATAAGCAAATTCATCGGGAAACAGGGGTTCCGTATATCAATGATCTTATCAAAACCTTCTGTAAACAATACATCACTCAATTGCGCAAAAGTCCTGCCCACGACCATTACGATCTAGGAACAAGAAACGTTCATTCTCGACTAAAGCGGAAATTACCCCAAGACATTTACCTTTCTTCTGAAGAAGACAGCGATACCTAATAACTAATACATAAAAAGTAATAGTGCCGTAAACTAATAGTGCTTAAACTAATAGTTCTTAAACTAATAGTGCTTAAACTAATAGTGACTAAAATTAGCGAACATTCTACTTATGATCCAAGCCATGAAAAAGCTCAAAAAAAGCTGAACTGGCTAAAGAAACAATTAAAAAAAAAAAAGTGGCAATTTAGGTTAGCTACAGTTTAAGATTTGTGTGTACTCAGTACAAAAATCTCTTGAAAGGAACTGTTATATCAGCGGTTCTAAAAAAGTGGTGAAACTGGATTTTATGCCATGGATAAAAGAAATACTTATCGGGATATTCAAATTCAATATTATTGTGTACAACTGAAATAAATCCAATTTTTTACGGTCATATACACAGGGGATTTTTGTACACAGATCTTAAACTGCAGGTAACTTAAATTCGCACCTTGACTGTAGCGGAGACAAGGCCCATGCATCTGGTAGGATTTAGCCGCGTCTATCTAAGCATTCTAAACAGACAATGAATTGAAATTATGACTTAAAAACCGCTACATCCTAAACCTGTTACTTGCGTTGATAACTTCACCGAGGCTGCTATTCGAAATACGATTTATGAAATGTACGAAAAACGTAAGCCTAAATGTGTTTCAGAGCCGTCTCAATCAGTAGGTATAATAAATACTATTCTTTATTGTGCTGACATTAAGAGTGTCCTCGAAAGAGGTAAACATTAAATATTGCGGTATTTTTTCTTTATTAAACACTAGTAAGTTAATTGCAAAACATGACCCAGAGATACATTGTCATGTAGAAGCAGTAAGCAACCAGGAAGACATAAATTTAACTTTTCAAATAATATACAAAATGAGTGGCACACCTTTCTAATGAAGTAAATAAGATAATTTCGAGTTAAATTTATAAAACAAAGTACTTTTCGATTGCTTTTGATTGTACCTACTTCAGATACAGCTTGCAGAGAACAAATTACTCAAATTGTAAGACATGTCAAGATTGTAAAAAATAGAGGAATTGTTAAAGAAACGTTTCCTGATTTTATTAAATCAAAACAAAAAACTGGAGGACTGGCTCAAGAAACGTTTAAAAAACTACAAACCCACAATCTTGTCTTTCTTCCTCTTACATTGCTTTTGTTTTTCATGGTCAACCCGTATGTAATTTCTTTTTGAACACTGTAATGCGGCTTTTAACTTAGCCCTATGCTCTACTGTACTATTACTTTATATTGCCCTGGGTTCGATAGCTCAAACAGTCGGAAAGGTATAAGACTCTATTAACATCGTCAGTGCGGCTAAGGGGTAGCTAATATTGTTTTGGAGTTGCTCGTTGTCACCTGGAATGCTGCAATGATGCATGCAAACACTGCCAGCAATAAAAACCCAACAGTTTACATAAAAAGACATATAATCTGTAAGAAAAACACAAATACAAGGGAATACATGTACATAAAACAACAAGAATGAAGGACGTCCAATCGTACAGTGAAGCTGTTAATAATACTTTAAATATCTACGAGCGACAGCTGTTTTTACTCGTATTATTGCACAAAAATACATGGAAAATACACAACAAAAAGGATGTATGGTACATGCATGAAAACACCTTAAATAGTGCCCTAATGTTCAACTGTATACGCAAAGTCAAACACCGATAGTGCGAAATGTATTTGAATTCGCCACAAAAATGAACTGGGCGAAGTTGTCTATTCTTGAAATGCGCTTGTGGCTATTCTGAAATTCAGCTGACGCATACGTTGTATGCGGGTGAAGAGTGCGTGACTAAGGAAAGCGCCAAGTTGTGCGTTCAATGCAAGCAAACGCGCTGCCTCAGCGGATGATGAAATAACTTCGTAGTGGCTTGCAGGTAAACCCCAGTTACCTTCGATACGCAATCATTCATTGAAGCAATTGCCAAAGATGTTGCAATCGCTCCTTATTTCGTATCACGATTTCAAATAAGAACTGAACTTGCATTCGGTTGCTCACAAGGGCGACGCTTCTGCAGCGTTGACACAACGGCTTCCTTCTGGCAGCGGGATCAACTTTTGGTGATGCGGCCCAAGTGGTTTAATGCCTTCTTAGTCTGTGTTCCCACTCAGGAACCTTCTTGTGTCGGCGGCGATTACTGCAGGCCAACACTTCACAATTCGGGCAGTTCTGGTGCCTCGTACCTTGGCTAATTGGGATGCACATGCAAGAGTCGCCTGTCTGGCCACGCTCGCATAGTTCTAACTTTAACTCCGCGTCTTCGATCTGCTGCATTCGCACGAATCGGTTCCGCACTCGCGATAGCCTTATAGTGCGTGTCAACTTGACTAATTAATACATAATAAGAATTACGGTTTGATTTTATAGCTAGCAGGATATAATAAAAATATATGAAATGGATATACGAGTATATACAGGTGGCACGAATTAGCCCGTTTCAACACATGGTATAAAGCAGTGCAAGTCATAAATATCGAAATTAATACATTTGTTTATTTTTTAAATTGTTGTTCACACCCATTAAACTTTGTAGGAGTTCACACTGTGACCGTATCACAAACAATGATAGTAACAGCTGTTGGCACTGTTTAACATTTATTTGTGTCTTTTTCGTCATCTGAAAGATGGGATAGGTGTTCGAAGAAACGTGCGAACGTTTTTAGAAGCTTTAAAAAAATTTAAAAACTAAAGAAAGTTAAGAAACATACTCGGGAGCATAAAAACGTATTAAACCAATATTAAAAATCATCTTATCAGTAATTTAGTAGGTAGGGTAGAATAATATTTTGGATGAAATGAACAAGGTTAATATTATTCTGCAGACTTTGCACCCCAGCGAAAAAGAAGCTAGAAACGCCGCCCCTGGCGTTTAAAAAATATAAAATATTTAAACGTATGAATATTTATAAAAATTTTATTAATCTTATTTATAGAGCAACATGTAATCTTTCATAATTTATGAGGAAACCTGAGAGAAGAAGGCATTTTTAAGGGCAGTCAAGCCTCTTTGCACACGGTTTTAAAAAATCAGGATTTAAATGGCAAAAAGGATAATCCTCAAAGATCTCATTGAATTGAACGAGTTTTCTTTAAAATGGATAAGTTTTTTAGAGTCTTATCGGCACATAAAACAAGAGGTTTTTCAAGGTCACGAAGAGGTCAAGGTCGTTGATCTAACCTGGGGTCAAGAGCGAGGTCATTGGCCTCGCCTAGGTCACGTGGCACTTCCGGTTTTCACGAATTTTTGGGGCTAAAAGTCTAATTTTGAAATTTTACAAGATTCCCACGATGATATTTGGAGGCTAAAAGTATAATTTTGAAATTTTTACAAGATTCTCACGATAAATTTTGGGGCAAAAAGTCTAATTTTGAAATTGTTTACAAGATTCCTACGCTTATCAGAATTTTCCTGAGTCATCGTGGGAATGCAGACTTGTTGAGACCTGCAGATGTAGGTGTCTGGTCGGATGTTATTGTCTACCAATTGAACAATGAAGCCATTGTTTGAAAAATCTGCACGACAGTTAAAAAAAATAATTGAATGAAGTCTTTGTTTAGAATTTTTTTGCTGAATCAGATAAACCGGCTGTTATTGTCTGGAGCGCGGGGGTTTCTGCACAGGTCTGCGCGGAGGTTTCTGCACAGGTCTGCGTGAGGGTTTCTGCATAGGTCTACGCTGGGGTTTTTGCGCAGGTTTTGGCGGTAAATTCAAATTATGCTCAGGGTTTTGGAGGGAAATTCAAATTATGTTCAGGTTTTTGGCATGAAATTCAAATTCTGCGCATCATTCCGGCTGTAAATTCAATTCTGCTCAGGACAAATGAACCAATTTAGATTTGGCAGGTGTTAATAGGAAGTATATTTGCACATCGCTAGATGTCAGACTTGTTGAGACTTGTTTAAGCTGATGTGGACGTCTGGCTGGATGTTATTGTCTGAGAATTTTGCTGAATGCGGCTAAAAATATTTGTATGGAGCCATTGTTTGAGAAATTTACATAGGATGCTATACATGATACCCAACGGTGAGGAACAGTTGTATTTTTGCCGGATAAAAAACTTATCTAGATTGGTTAGAAATCAAATACATAAGAGAAAATCTCAAACTTGTTTAAATCATTTTGTAACTGAACAATCACATTCGAAACTGTAATAGTGCAAGCTTTTAATATGCCAGGAGTTAGGTTAAGTTAGCTGAAGAACAGCTGTGATTACGGCCAAAACCAGATTGACAATTCGACAACAACAAATTATTTTCTAAATAACATCTAATTTCGGTATTCATAATTTTTTAAGACGTTCGATATCACTTGTCGTACGCTCACCGGCCGTAGATCGTTTTAGCTACTGGTAATACTTTTCAAGCATCTGCAAAAACAGTTTCTAAAACAGCTATTAATTATTTATTTATTTATTTAAATGATCAAGTAACACGGGCCCTAGGTCCAATTACATTACTTGAGATTCTGAAATTAGCTTAAATTAACTATAAAACTTATTCTAAATAATTAAGGAAAAATAACGAGTTGCAATATAATGAACTTAATTAAACAAACAAAAGTTGAAGTACAATATAATACAATACCATACAATACGTGAGCAATTCATTATCCAAAACCATTATCCGTCAAAACTTTTCTTTAATTTGTTTTTTAAAAGTAAGTAAGGAATCGTTAAATATATTGACCTTTGAGCTATCTAGGAACGCATTTGCAATGATAAATTGGTTCTAAAATGAGGTATGTAAAATATCTGACGAGGTCTACATCTTAATGCTGGTATATACAATCCAACCATAGGCAGCAGCATCGGGCAGTCAAGTCTGTTATTTATTAGTTTATGTATAAAGAGCAAAGCCGCCATATCCCTCCTTCTGCTCAGTCTGATAATCTTAAATTCATTGCGGATGTCTTGGTATTCGTGGTAGTGTGGATAACGATTTCTGTGCTTAAAGCAAAGATATTTAATAAATTTGTTTTGGACTGTTTCAATGTTTTGTTTATGTAGTGCAATTTCTGGGTTCCACACGTTAGATGCAAATTCTAGCTTCGATCGAACCAGACTATTATAGAGCAATATTATTGTTTTCGTGTCTGTAAATTCCGATGTAGTTCGTATTAGGAACCCTAGAGCTTTTAAAGAGTTACTGACAATATTTTCAATATGATTATGCCAGCTAAGTAACGTGTTAAAAGTAACGCCCAAATCCCAAATTTGGGTAACTTTTTCTATCGTGACGTTGTTAAGTTTGTACTTATAATCAATTGTTTTCATATTAAGTGAATATGACATACTTTTGCATTTAGTAACATTAAATAACAAATAATTATCAACATCAACACTCCATTTCGAAATTCCCGTTAGATCGTGGTGCAGTAAGTCACAGTAATTATGTGAGTAATAGAAGAAACTAGAAATGGAGAACACAATTTAATCATCTCAATATTAATATGTATTATCATTACTGATCTTGTTGACTTGGACTTAACAGAGTTAATTATTGCGGTAACATATTCTAAAGAAACATGAACAAAAGTGAAATCAGATGTTAAATTTGGTTTAACGTTCTCATACAATTTTAATATTTCCACCGCCACACCTCTCACTTAATTAAAATAAGAATTTATTTCATTTAATTACTTCACTTAGATTAGTAGAAATACTATTATTTTTTGTTTTAGGACTTATTTATTCCACAACGTTGTGTATTTTTTGTAAACGGCTTTATAGTCACTAGGAATTAATGCGTGATTGAAACATGATTTTTCTCATGTTTCATGGAGATCGTGACAAAATTCCGAAGTTATTAATAATACTTCCTTTGCTCAGGCTTCCTATATTTTTTAAAACGTATAAAACAGTATCCATTAAATCCATCATCAAACCAAAGGGTTGGTCACACGGGGAAGTAGGTACTTGTACACAGCATGGGCTATTTTTGCGTGGTTCGCAATTTCGAGAAATGTTAGGGCAATGTAAGGAAATTTTGGGGCAATGCAAAAACATTTTGAAGTAACGCAAGGACATTTTGATATAATACAAGGAAATTTTGGGGTAATGCAAGAAATTTTGAAGTAATATGACATTTTAAGGAATTTTAGGGTGTCTCACTGTGAGGAAATTCCCAGGTGTCGTTGAGGTAACTCTATGTATACGTGTGCATGCAATTACCAGAGTTTAACATCCCCGAGTATGCTTCTGCATCGAACAGTGTGATTAGAGTTTAGACGTAAATTAGTCTTAGTTGCTTCTATGTATACTGAACTGGCTCCTCGTTGCAGTGCCTTTAATATTAACTGAACCTTCAAGTATTGATATTGATCCATATTTTTAAATAACAAATTGCCCTTTTTTGTATTTTAATGTCAATAATTACTATTATAGATAGCTCCTGAAAACTCAGGCGTGGATTCTTTTATCTAGTTACTTGCTTTCTGAAAGATTGATGTTCTAATATAAACTATTGTAGATTAAATTATTTATAAAGTATATTAAAAATAAGCGCTTTCGAAGATATGTACTTTTAACTCGGAGTGTACGCTTACCCCTACCCTGTATCGTATTAATGCGCGCAGTAAAACTTTTCCTAAGGTTGCGATGCGGGAGCTGTAGTTGTGTAAATTGTAAATAGTAAAGGATCTAAGATTAAACCTTTAGGGATACCTCATTGCACAAATGCCCAATATTTTGAATGGTACACAATAATATTAAAAAACACAGTAAGTAATTATTTCTTAATTAATTTCACCTTCTTTATTGTCTTTATTTAGTTTCTAGTTAGGATTTTGATAAGAAATCACTCACCTTGTATTTTGTTCACACAACGCTCCAGACAGCAACTTCTTCCTAATCTGCAAATCCGCCCTTTCAAGCTCCTTCCTGCAATGTATCGCTCATGGTCAGACCACACGTCCCAACCGTCCAATGTCAGCAAACTCCAAATTCTCGACAGCAACCAGCAAACAGAGCAAACGTGAACATCCACCTGCTACAGTAAACTGCCACCCTCCTGGAATGCACCTCCTCTCTCAGGCGACACCCTTCTAGAAGTTCTACTCAGCAACAAATACCTTGACGTAATACCATTTGATTTATGTTACATGTGAAATGTAATCTCTCCAATAAAGCTGTCCCAGTATGTTTCCTTAATGATTCACTTGTATATAACAATTCTTCTATCCATTAGTTTTTCTTACCATATACCAATAATCTTCATTAATTAATTCTTCAGTTCTTCTGGTTATTTATTTATATTCCATTTTATTTCACCTCGTAGATTTATCTCTTTACCCTTTTTATATTTTCCAAACATTACTTAAATAAAACAGGGTTATATTCAATATTTTAATTAGACCAAAAAAATCGTTTTTCAAAATTTTTTCAGTTTGGTATCTCTAATAAAATTAGAAACAAATTTCTTAAATACCTCATTTCCCTTTCTATACACTCTAGTCTTTTTTATTTGAGATCAACCTACTAAATTATATTTTTAAAATTAGCATTTGTCATTCATTTTCAAACTGTATTTTATCAATATTATTTTATTTTCAAATCCACCTGTTTTTCAAATAGCTATGTGAATATCTGCCTTATCCCCGAATAAATTCAAACCACATCCAACCCACTGTAATTTCCCAATTTTAACAAATTTGATTCCAATACATTTTTAAGGTTGTATTGTAACGGTGCACACCCTGGCTACCATTTGTTCGCGTATGTGCCTACGTTGTGTATTTTGTTACTGGTTCCTGCGGGTGATTTGACGGAGTTGCAGGTGCTTCAACTAAGCGGCCGTACTCAGGCTAACTTTACTCAGTTCGTATAGGGACTGGAGACTCCAGCTCTTACACCAAAGAAAACAACATCATGGCAAGCGATCGTTCTTTATTAGGACCAAAGTAAAAGCACTACATTACTCTTACAATTATTGCGCTGTTTCGGAGCCTAACCGGAAGACGTGCGTTCGTTGTTATCTCGCCTAGTGGCAAGAAGGGCTGTCTCCCAGCCTGAGTCTGGTTATTATCGATTACTGTCGGTGTTAAGTGAAGTAAGCGAAAGGCAAAGAATTGATACAAACGCCTCCGTACTAACAAGGGAACCCATTGCGATGTCGGGCTGCGCTATACCAATTGGAGTAAGGGTTAAATAAGTTAGAAGCTGCTGTAATAGTTCTCCGTGTCACGCGTCGAACTACCAACTACACCTCGTTTTTCTTTCTTATCCCGTCCTATGCCAAGTGTTTTATACAACTTACGAGGACCCCTCCATCCTGTGTCCCGCCAATGACAACAAAATCTTAATTTCGTTGCTATAGCGACGCGATGTTAATTGGTAGTTTCCCTTCCAAACCCACGACGGTTTTAATCCTATTCTGTCGCGTTTTAAATGTTTTCCACGACCACTTTGGACACTTGTTTCCATTGGCTGAAATCGTAAATTAATAAATTCACAAACTAATTTAGTCGGCGGTTTGGAGGCTGTTTGTCCCTCAAATTCGCCTGAGCCCCTGGCCATAAATCTAATATAGGAATTTCTATTCTAGCCCCGAGGCGCGCTCAACAGCTGCGAAAGGAGTCGGATTACAAACTGGCAAAACAAACGAAAGCTTTCGTTACGTGATATAATTTTTACTTATATCATAGATAAAATACATCTATAAACTACGGGTTATCATTGTCCTAGAAATAAAATGCCTAAAATAAAATGTGTCCTTCCTAAAAATAAAATAGTTAAAAAAATAAAATGTCTCTAGTTACGCGACCATCACAGTATCATAACAATACATACAACTTTGCAGGCGATCAATGAAGTTACCAATTCACCAACTAAAAGTGAACATATCGATTCTCTACTAGATGATACAGGAAAATTATTAAGCGATGATGCAGATAAGGCTAATTATTTTAACAAATACTTCCAGATTGTTGCCATTAATATGGCGGAGGCGATAGATAACACTAACAATAAACACAATTTCTCCGAAATGTATATCCTTAACTCAATATTTTTATTACCTGTTACTGATTGTGAAGTAAAAGTAGGGGAGACGCGGGCTTACCGATGATGGCAAAGGGGCATCCCACGCTGAGTGAGGCAAAGGAAGCAATCCCACGCCGAGGTAAGTTTAGGAATCGGTCGATGAAGTGTGGTGTCCCGGGAGTTCTTCCTGGGCCTGTTATCGGAGATGAAATTCCTATTCGAAGCAGACCGCACGGTCGTCAACCCTTAAAAACTTCTGGATTCTACCCTATCCCACAACTGCGAGCCGCGAGGCCTCCGCAACGGTGAGTAAGGATGTTTGAAGAATGAGTGCGGCGGTATGGCCGCAAGGCTGAGCCGCTGGCACAGAGATATGTGTGGTAGAGAGCTTGCTCTCGAACGGTGACCCGTCAAACGTCTACACGGGTACTACGGGTGGTCAGCACCAAGCTTCGAACATCGAGATACTCGGCACCTCGGTGTCGGGTACCACGAGCGTGGTTGACCAGTTGCGGAAGGACTCGTAGTGGTAGTGGTAACCAATATGCTGGGAAAGGGGCTCCCGTTTCGGCGGGGGCTAACGGGTGGCGACCCCACAAGTCGTCAGAGGTTGGATAGGCCTCGACCGGGCCGATGCCGGACCTGCGGCATCGGTAGCGTCCCCGCCTGAGAGACCGAAAGGTACGGAAGGCGAGGGGACGATATGCTTAATTGCTTGGTGCGTCTAGCTTCACAATGTGTGTGAAGTAAAAGTAGTTTACATTATTAATCTTTGCTCTAGATTGAGTATATTTCCTGAAATATTTAAAAGGGGTTTTAATAACTCCTTTATATAAACCTAAAGAGATAATGTGAATAATTACCGACCTATATCACTCACGAATAGTGTGGGTAAAACCAATGTGGCTTTAGAAATAATATGAGTACTGGTGATGCTATATTTTATTTAACTAGAGCTGTTTATAACAATTTAGACAATAATAAAAAGACCTTGGCTGCCTTTCTTGATCTTGCGATGGCATTTGATACTGTATGTCATCGAGTTCTCTTATGCAAATTAGAAAATATCGGAATTAGAGGTCCCGCTAATGATTTTATAAAGTCATATTGGACAAAAAGAAAGCAGACTGTTAAAGTCAATAGTGTCATCAGCAATGAATTACAAGTTGAGATGGGTGTACCGCAGGGAGCTGTATTAGGGTCCATTCTTTTTTATTTACGAGTACCAATGATTTAATGAAACTTGATGTAAATGCTAAAATTATTTCATTTGCTGATGATACTGTGATTGTTTTTGCATCGGAGAGCTGCGATGAGCTACTGCAGAAGGTTGAATACGGGATGGCTTTAATAAAAAGTCAACTGGATTGCGGTTTACTATCATTAAATTTATCAAAAACTCATTTTATTAACTTTTCCTTAATAAATACTCAAACACAGCCAATTGCAGAAACCTTTCTTCATCACTTAAACTGTTTAAAGCACAACAAACTCAATTGCACATGTACACAAACTATAAAAGCAGTTTTTCAGGTGAAATACTTAGGTATAATTATTGATTCGACACCTAAAAGGAAAGCGCATGTAGAAGAATTAGTCTAAAAATTAGAAATATAACATACATTTAAATTGTTCAAAAATATTTTACAACTTAATACTATTAAAAGCGTTTATTTCGCTCTAGTTCGGTCTGTAATTCAGTGGGATTGGATTACTACTCCTATTTGAAAGAAATGGTAAATTAATTTGACAATTTGAGGTATGAACATATATTTTTTGTTTAATTTGTTGAAATTTTTGGTTACTGTCATTACAGTAATTAGTGATGGGCTTATTCGAATAAAAATAACCGGTTATCCGGTTATTTAAATAACCTCTGTAACTCGGTTTTTGTTGCAATAATTCGAATGAAAAATAACCTCATCTTGATACGTACTACGTGCCGTATCTCAGCGACCTGCGAGTGATCGAAATTCTGTAAATAATACGTCATTCAGAACCATAAGCAAGGCAGATTGTACTGATTGACCCAAGTGAGGCTCGCGGCTGCTTGTTGATGTTATTAACACATTTGAGACTCCCAGTCGACCGGTTAAATTTATGGGGCCGTTCCTATTAAAGATAACGCTTTGCTGAGTATGAGATTTTCCGAAGCTGTGTTGGTATTAATTTATAACGGCCTAAATTTTTGCTTCGAAAAGCGGTTGATTATGCCTAATAAGGGATAAACAGAAAGCGAAATAAGATTTTCCAATATCGTAACAGATTTATATTTAATTTTTAATAACGGAGCAGTCGATGCCCATCCGTCGTCATATGATATGAACGTGGAACAAGAAGTGGATTTCGATGTTTAAAATTTTAAGTGTGCGTCCTTAGAACCGCGGAAGGCTGAACGTAGATAAATTATGGATTCTAAAATATACCGCTATGATGTGCAAGCGAAAAGGGAAGGGTGGCTACTAGAGAATTTTAGGAACTAAAAATAGATTCGCATATTTATAATTTCTTTATGATTAGTATTGATATAGCTATTCTCAATGGTTTAAACTCCTTAGAAATAAAATAAAAATCATTTATACAATTATTATAATTAACGATTAACTGAGTTCCTCTGCTATCTGCAAGTTAAGGTGCCGATGCAGATGACGGTGAATCGCCAACCGGCAAACCGCCAACCGGCGAAATCGAAACGAATCGAGAGCCAAAATTTATTCGAATGATTATTCAAATAATCATTCGGTTATTAATATCATTTGAATGCAAATAATTCGGTTATGAAAATTGTCCGGTTATGCCCATCACTAACAGTAATATAGTTGTTTTTTATGGCCACGCCCAAGCTTTGCTTCTGTGGCCATAATGTTGATATATATTTTTTAATTGTAATAATAATAATATAATATTAATAAACTTTTTGATCAAATTAAATTATCTTTTTTTAGAAAACACTTGACAAGGTGTCAAGTTTGAATATTTTATTTTGAAAATGACCATTTCTTTCGCATAAACTTTAATTTTAACTTATACTGATAAAGATGTTGATTGAATTTACAGTTTTTGCTGTATGAGTATTTTCGTATAGAATTATTCAATATGTCCGTAACCATTATGTACCTAAATAGCGTATATAAAAAAAGTACCTGTACGATAACCGAACTTCTTCATTTATATGAACTGGTGTGCGGATTTGATAGTCTTTTGTTTAATGCTGAGATTAAACACGGAATAGGTGTGAAAGATAAAAAAATACAAGAAAATTGTAAAATGTATTGTTATTACAAAACTACTAATTAATCCGAAAAATTACAAAACGACTAGTTATTGTGTCTACAGTGTGATTGATATTTGGAAACAATTTAGTTGAAACATTAGTAAACCTCTCGGCTGGTACAGAGAGGAAGTTCGATATATCGGGGTGATCTACAAATATGTTTAATTTCCTGAACCCATTTATCGCGAAAATGTAGTGAAACAGTAGAAGCTAAGAATTTGGGAAGAGTTTGGAATATCCAACCAATCATGACATTCAAACGACAAAAAAGTAAAATTTATTTTTGATGAGCTTGCCGCTGACTGCAATAAAAGATTATTTAAAACGATTCCGTATTATAGTATATTGTGCAACAAGTTGAGAAAAGTGTAACTTTCCGTGCAACGTGCGAGCTGCTCAATCGAGGTGAAGCCGAGACTACAAATGCGTCGAGCATGGAAAAATATTTTCCCACTTATTGCATAAGCTATTTTTCAAGTATTGTAGGGAAATGCTTCTTTTAGAAATGTTGATATAAAAATATCAAATTTTCTATGAAATATTGTGCATTTAAAAATTACGCTACGCGTTACTATGCAAAAGAGTACTATTTATCGAACGATTCTGTATTTCGGAATAGAGTACCTTTCTCTACAGTACGTGAAAAAGGTATTTTGTGAATCTCTCGATATGATCATCAATAAAATCACAACACGATTTACTAATACATAGTATGAATGGCATTACAAATATATTTAAATTTTTTAATTGTTTGCATTTTGTTGCAATGTCAAACGAAGAAATCGTCGAACACTTGAAAAAATCACAGAAAATCCGAATCCGATTTTTCTAGTGAAAACAATTTTGTCCAACGAAATTCAAAATTAAAGGAATATACATACCTACTAAAGAACCTTTGTTAATTATTGAAAACAAGTGTATTTAGACAGTGCATATGAATGCACCTTATTGGAATGACATATATTTAATATTATCTGTAACATTCTTGTTTCGAAATTGAAGTTAGTAAACATTTAATTACGTGGGACGATGGTGAGCCAATATATTAAGTATCGAAGACAAGAAAAGCTTTACTTTATTTTGACTTAAACCGATTGGAAAGTGATTTCTTGCAAGAAGATACGTTTTCAAATTTCATTGTAAAACTAAGGTATTTCTTTTTAATATTAGGGTATTCGCGCGGGCTGGTACACATTTATTATCTACGCCACTGAACATTTCGGTGCTATATTTAACTGCGATTACAATCATATTGTAGTTGATACAAGTTTAGTTAGCAGTTGGTGTTCTTAATCTTATAAAATATCCGATTTCTCCAATCGATATCGTTTAAAATTCGAAGAACTGCAACCTCGACTGAAATCGGATAGACGTCCTCCGGAGTGGGAAAATGATATATGGTGGGGATTGGCAAGACAGTTTGCAATTTGTTTAGTCTTTGCTTTGGACGAACTTACGAAGTTTAGGTTGGGGAAAGTATGATAATATGCGAGGGTACCGGCGATAGTGACTTAAAAATATGTATGCCATGGATTAACATTTCAAACTCGAGTGATTTAATGAAGTGATAAAACGTGACAATATTAATCAGGTGAATGTTATTAATTATTCGGCTATTGTGCACCAACCAGTAGCAGTGACACGTGCAATTCGTTGTTCTATTGTTATTAATTAATGTTTTTAAATAAGTGGTTTCTTGTGCTGGTACATATGATGTATAATAAAACATTGTGAAACAAAAGGTGCCTAACAAACACTACAGGATTGGAATGAACGACAGATTTGCTATTGCTCAGCACAGATATATGGGGTGAGCTTCTTTTTTTGTTGTTTTTCGAATTTATATTTATCAGTGATGACGTTATTTCACAAGTTGGCAAATTTTAAAGCTCAGAGACATGATATGACCTGAGTAGAATTAGTAATTTAGTCAAAAAGCTTTTAGGATGGAACTGATAGCTTCAACTGTTGCAATTACGTGATGCAGCAAAGGGCAAGGGTGAATTTTATTTGAGCACACCTGCTCGACCCAGTGTTGCCAGATGTACGATAATTATCGTTTTTGTACGATAATTTTACCATTCGTACGATGTACGATAGCACATGTACGATAATGGCAAAATGTACGATAATTTGACTATTATTGAAAATTTTCATAAATTTGGCAGATACGTACTAATATTAACCATCTTCGATATGACAGTTACGTGCAGATATTTTGCTCAACCGGTATTAATGATTAA
This sequence comes from Agriotes lineatus, assembly GCA_940337035.1. Lineage (NCBI taxonomy): Eukaryota > Metazoa > Arthropoda > Insecta > Coleoptera > Elateridae > Agriotes > Agriotes lineatus. Next base: position 77,797 of record CALNHX010003075.1, on the reverse strand, counting down.
TCACAAGGTTCTGAAATTTAATTCGAAGCTGTTACTATTTATGATAAAAAGCTGATCACATTACAGCACGTACTTATAGGTAGGGCTGGGCGAAAATATCGATATATCGATAATATTATCGATATATCGTTTATCGATATACCCTTCTTTAAATATCGATGTATCGATATATCGATATTGAATTTAATATTTCCAAGTTTTGCACATATCGATATATATCGATAGTTATCGATAGTTATCGATATTTATCGATGTATCGATATATCGATATTAAATTTAATATTTCTATGTTTTGCACATATCAATATGTATCGATAGTTATCGATTAATATCGTTAAATATCGATAGTTGTCGATATTTCTGGACAAATATCGATAGTTATCGATATATATATATATGTATATAGTAATATGTGAGCAAACGAAAATGAAATCACGCTTGGCTTTGAAATATTTGTTTGTGTTGATGGAACTGTAAGTCTTATGTCAAATTAGAGGTTAGCAGGTTAGTTTTTCCGTCAGTTTTGACACAAACTGACGCAAAACCTAACCTGCTAACATAAAATATAACATAGACTTACAGTGCCACCAACACAAATAAATATTTCAGAGCCAAGCTTGATTTCATTTTCGTTTGCTCACATGTTACTATATACATATATTTATCGATAACTATCGATATTTGTCCAGAAATATCGATAACCATCGATATTTAACGATATTAATCGATAACTATCGATATTTATCGATAACTATCGATATATATCCATAGTTATTGATATTTATCGATAGTTATCGATACTTATCGATAGTTATCGATATTTATCGATAGTTATCGATATTTATCGATAAATATCGATAGTTATCGATATATATATATCGATATTTCGATATGTATCGATATTTTGATATATCGATATGTATCGATATTTCTTAGTTATCGATAATCGATATCAGAATTTCAATATCGCCCAGCCCTACTTATAGGGAGTTCCCCATCGACTTCCCACATGCCCACTTTCGACTTGTATCTTTCGCAAAAAATGCATCCCGAAGGCATTCTCTAATCTCTATCGCGGTTTAATTAGCACGTAACGTATCTTTGAGTTACAATCGATTCTTCGACCATTCAACAAGTAAAATAGGATTTGTTTGATTTGTTGAATTCGTGTGTTATAATTTAAAATGTCAGATTTGGACGGTAGTGATGGAAATGTGGTCAAAAAGCGGTGTTCCACGCCTGAATATAAAAAACGTAAAAGAGGTGAAAGTTCGGCAGTTTTAAAACACAGAGTGCAAAAGTATCGCCGGGAATGGGAAATGCAAAGCCAATTTAAGGGCTGGTTAGCAGAAGGAAAAGGTAACTAATATTTCTTGCTTTTAATCGATGTAGGGACTAGTTGGCACGTTTAAACTTTACAGATTCCAAAAGAACACATTGCCGTGCTTGTAATGTAGACATGACTGCTGAGTTAACAGTGTTAAAAAATCACGGACAATCTTCTAAACACCTTCTTAAAATGACGATAATACCAAAAACAACCATTATGGACGTTTTCAAAAATGCGGAAAATCCAGTTGAAATACAAAAAAAAATCTGCAGAAATTAAATTAACCGTCTTTTTAACTGAACACAATATATCATTTAATTCTGCAGATCATTTAACGCGGTTATTAAAAGAATGTTTCCCGGATTCGAGAATTGCAAAAGAGGTAACACTCGGCAGGACAAAATCAACACAGATTGCAAAAAACGTTCTTGGTAGCTGTTCCGAGGACGATATAACTGCACTTTTAAAAAGTAATAAGTTTAGTATTATTATAGACGAATCTACGGACATTGCATCTTTAAAAACATTGTGTGTATGCGTACGATTCTTTTATTCTGAAGTAGGGAAAGTAGTCACGTTGTTCTGGAAACTTATACAAATATTTTCGGGTGATGAACCAGATCAAGCACATGAAGGAGCCACTGCCGAAAGACTAATGAGCTACAAGATGCATTACTTTCAAAGGAAATTCCTTTACAAAATATAATTGGTTTCGCATCGGATGGTTGTAATGTTATGTTTGGTCAGCATAATTCTGTATCGAGCAAATTAAAAGCTGCTATACCAGGTATTATGGTACAGAAATGCATATGCCATTCCCTACATTTGTGCGCAAGCCAAGCTTGCAAATGTTTACCCAGATTATGTGAAGATTTGGCCAGAAATATTTATGGTTTCTTTAAAAACAGCTCTAAACGACAGGCCATGTTAAAAAAATTTCAGGAGTTTTGTCATGTAGATCCTCATCAAATTTTGCGACCAGCACAAACGAGATGGTTGTCGCTATTAGCCGTTGTAAGACGAATTTTAGAACAATGGGATCCTTTAAGATAATTTTTTACGGCAAACTACGTTGAGCATCGCCTTCTTGCAAGCGAAGAAATTTACAGTGCACTCAACAATACGCAAATAAAACTGTATTTTATGTTTCTTGATTGGGTGTTACCCAAGTTTGTAGATTTAAACAAATATTTTCAAAGCGAGAAAGTAGTTATTATAAATTTACACGAAAAAATGATCGAGACTTACAAAGAATTATTGCTGGCTTATATGGAGCCAAATTATGTGAGGCAGACATATTTACAAAACATTGATCCGGCAAATAATGCGAAGTTTTTGCCGTACCGCAACATGTACCTTGGAATTGGCGTTTTCCAAAACATAGATTCTCTAGAAAATGCTGCAGTTCAGACAGATTTTTATGAAAGATGCAGACATTTTTTAATTATATCGTGCTTTGAAATTAAAAAAAGATACGATTTTAACGATCCAGTGTTGAGTAAACTTTTAAGCAAAGCTAATATTACGAAATGTGATTCCTTACTACCTTTAATGGCCAGCGCGCGGGCCAGCGTTCCTCTTATTTGTGATCCTAGAAATACACACGATTTACAACGGATAGACGATCAATGGCGAAATTTAAATTTTTTTATTGATTTACCGGAAACTGAAGAAAGCGATAAATTTTATTACGAATTAGGGAAAATTGCTGGTTTTGACGGGGAACTACGTTTTCCAGATCTGAGCAAATGTGCCTTGAATGTGTTATCACTACCTCATTCAAGTGCCAGTTGCGAACGGATATTTTCAAAAGTTAATTTAATAAAAACAAAGGCACGGAATAGACTAATAACCAGTACATTAAATCGAATTTTACTTTCATCGCAGCATGTAAACCTAGAAAATGGTTGCGTTAATTTTCAACCAACTCAGAAAATGATACAATCTATGACGTCTGCCAAATTATATACCAGTAAACGTCGAGAAACGGAAGCAATGGGGAAAGAGGAAGAGGAGGACGAAGAAGAAGAAGAAGACGAAATCCGATTTGAAGGTGTAACAGAGGCAATTGAATAGATATTGTATTATTTAATGTTTTATTTAGTTCTGTTGCTCTAAACTTGAGTGTTTATAATTTGTGTTCATTAAATATTATATTTTAATTTTCGTTCTTGTAGTTATACTTTTTCCTATGTACGATCCAAAATATTATAATACGATAAAATGTACGATAATGTACGATAATTTTTACTACTGTTGTACGATAATAATCCTTCTTCGATCTGGCAACACTGGCTCGACCAGACAGCTTTTTGCGATGCCACGTAATTTTGGGTGTCTGCAATTTTTTGTCTTTTGTTAATAAAGGTACGTCTAATAAGAAAATGCATGCACATTGAATATGTATATCAGGGGGAAAACTAATAAACCGATTTTGAAGTTTAATTGAAATGTGGCTTAGACATTGCCAATTTTTAAAAATAAATCAGACCTTTTCTGATTTTCTACTAATTATGGTTCACCCCACTAAAAGAAGCCTGAATATGATCGGTACCTGTAGTATAAAATTACGATAAAGAATACCTGGAGGTTAATGTCATTTTAATCATTTTATTATTGTTGATTGTAAATGGTAACTATATTTTTTTCGTTGAGCATCAAGGGTTTAAATGCAGTTGGAAGTGGCCTTGCAACAAAGACAAATCGTCTATTTTATGCAGGATAGTGTTCTACTTCAATTTGCGGGAGAGGTAAAGGAATTACTCAAACCACTTGTTTGGTGACGTTGGGTATTCAGATATACATAGTTACGTACTAAAAGTGATTAAAGCAAGTAAATAAAGGAAATACCAGGTAAAATAATTAATAAATTATTAGCGTACTTTATATATTTCACGATTAAGGGCAACTTTAGGTTCCATTATCGCGAAAACTGCTGCTCTCGCGGATCCAAAGTGCCTGTTTATGTAAAACTCTCAGATTTTAACATTCAACGAGAATAATTGACTCTCAGATTTTAACATTCAACGAGAATAATTGACTAATATTTCGGTGTTCAAATGTTATGATACATAAATTACCTTTTCTCAACGTAATACCAAATGGGACCAAATTAATCAAATAAAAACCGTGCTTTCCTATTACAACCATTGGGACTGCTCACTGAAACTTTTTTGCTTATTTTGTTCAATAGCATCACAATATATAAATTTAAGAGTATTGTTTTACGTACATTGCATAGTTTTCTTGGTCTTCCAACCTACACGTAACGATATAGAAATGTCTCCTATTAGTTTCAAGCAGGTAGAACAAAATTTGAATTTATGGTATTTGAATAATAGTAACTGAATATTTATCTATTAAGACGAGGCGCGGTCTAAGCTGAGATTGATATTTGATGAATTAGTTACCACAGCTAGTCTTAGGTAGTATAAGGGTGATTAATAGTAAAGGTGATATGAATAATAATAATAATAATAAATTTCATTCCATAACCCAAATATATACAGTTTATAACGTAACACGCAAAAATGTATCGAACCTTAAGATGAGGTTCAGAATCCTGCTTTTCAACCTCACCTTAAATATAATAGAACACAGGACTTCAAAAAAATTGCCCAACTAAACTATAGTTTATGGTGACGTAAATCGCAACATATTTGTTAAACATCCACAAAATAAACAAAATTCAATGAAATCAAAACCAGTAGACAATGGCCGTGCAAGACGCAGTATTATGAAAAACTAAACATCAAATTACATGGAGATAATCACTGAGTTTGAAGCGAGGTTTGAAGTAAATACTCGAAGAAGGCAGGTCTAAATCAATGCAAAGGTAAATCTATGGAAGAAGCGGGTAATTTGTTTAATACTTTTACAATATTGTAAGAAAACGATCTTTCAAAAAGCGATGTTTTATGTAGAGGAACAGTTCAAGTCCACTTATGTCTTAAATTTAAATTGTGTACGTCAGTTCTATAAGTGATTTTATTATAAAGATAAGGCGGTTGCTTTTCTAAGATTAATTTTAAAAAAATAATTACATAATTACATTTGGTAATCTATTTTTTATTGATAATAGATTACAAAAACACTAAAATTTTTCTGTTTATTGTAGTTGTGGTGTAGTAGTAACTAGTAATATATGGTTGTAATTCGTGGCTATATGTTTAAACGAAAAATGTAAAGGCGTTTTCGCTGCCCATAACAAACAGCTCGCGGAATGTTCTCTGTGTGTAATAACATGCAAAGCACTCTCCTAGCAATTACTTAAATAACACGGCTTTTTATCCTCAAATAAGTATATATTTATTTATTATTTGCATAAACTTGCAATGCAGTTGCCATTACATGAAGGTGTAAAGATGTAATCTGATTTAAGGATTATTAATGACGATTAATAATGCTATACAATAAGCCTAAGAAGATAATAAAATTCTTAGATTTTGCTGACAAAGCCCCTTTAGGACTAATGGCGGGAGTTCCCAAAATTAAAACCTTATCTCATATCAAATACAAACGGGAAACGGGGTTGCTCTTCATGTACATCAAAGAAAACCAGCATTAAAGAAAGTAGCTAACAATTGCTTTTATTTTTGAGACGTTTGAGTAACAAGAACAAAGGGTTAGGTGTATGAAGGATACGTGCAGTGTTTTATATAAAAATTAGGGATGTCGTACCCGGTCTAAAATCAAACCCGGGTACCCGAAAGCAGTACCCGGGTACCCCCGGATACCCGAAATATATAACAAAAATGTTAGTGTACATTTGAACATCTGAGGTAGCTACAATTTCTTTCTTTTACGCCGCGAGTTTTAAATTGAACTAAATTGAAATAGTACCTACTCGCCAATTCAAACTGCAAGTCGTCTATTATTCGTAAATATTTTCACACTTCCAAGTGTTATCAAATTCAATACGTGACTTTTTGTCCGAAATTGGTAGCAGCATCAATCGACATCACACAGAGGATGTTTATGTTACTTCATTCCATACTGACGCAATTTAATGGTACTATTGACGGGTCGAACATTTCCGTGAAGCGGATTTATTGCCTTCCTTACGTATATGAAACAAAAAACATTAAGTATGTTGTATGGGATCACCCAATTTCATTATTGTTATTACTGCATGGTTATGTTTTTCTAGGGCTTATTTCTATTATTTTTATCATCTTCTCCCAAAAAGGCTGACATCCTGGAAATTACATAATTTACTAGTCGGGTACCCGGGTCCTGAAACTACACCCGGGTCGACTATTACCCGGGTCGACCCGGGTACCCGGGTACCCGCCGACATCCCTAATAAAAATATCCATTTTTAAATCCTAAAAGCAGTTTTAAACGTAAAGTAGGAATTCAAGCGAAAAAAACTAACATGGCTAGAAGTGTCTTTCAGTAGCCAATAGTGTTTTATTTGTTTCTGAGAATTTAAATTTTATAAAAACTGGAACCACAGCATTACGATATAAGTAAATTTACAAAAAGGAAATAAAGGCCGGACAGTTCACACGTTTTCGTTTCCGAACTCAGGTTTTTTTAAGAAAAAAGAGGTTGAAAGTTTTAGGAATAATTTTCGTAATTATAACATTATAAGAGAGGATCTTAAAACCTGGTTTGAGCTTAAGCTAGTAATAGATGCATTCCAGCACTGTGGACATAGAAATGAAGAACGTCTGGTTACAAGATGGAGTTATTGTTATCAACATAAACCACAAAACGGTGGGCATTCGCAACATCAAATATTTGGAAGAGGCTGGGTGCTTGAGAAATCGTCATTAAAATACCAGAATTCGGCAGTGAAGTAATTTATTGTTTTATGACTTTTTGTAGGTGGCGGGGCGACAGATAAACGTCAAATGACGTCAACATAACCTACAAAAGTTGGTTAAAATGTAATTTCGCGATTTAAAAAAAACAATGTACCCCTCGGCACTGAAGTGCCTTTGTATCCCTCATGTGGTTTATTTGCCTTGGCCCTTCGGGCCTCGGCAACTAAGTCCACATTCGTGATAAAAAGCTAAACTTCAGTGCCTTGGTATACAAATTACTATTGTAAACATTATATTCAATTTATTACTAAACTACTCAACATTAAGGAGTAACTTTTTTAACAACTTCTAACCTTCCACAATGCACGTGCTAATATAACATGTGAGCAAATGAAAACGAAATCATCAAGTTATCTGCTGACAGTTATAATAGGTATATAGTAGAAGCGCCAAGTTGTTTAAATTATCAAATTTTTAAGTTACGCATGTTTAATTAAGAACAAAAAGTCTGTATAATCGAAATTATTAATGTAGCGGATGTTAATGTAGCAGATGTAACATTGTTTATGTGTTGGTTTTTATCATAATTTTGACGTGACAGTTATGTAAAAAATCAACATAATGTACTAAATTATTAATCGACTGTTTCAATTTTCAAAGTCAAGCTTGATTTCATTTTCGTTTCCTCAAATGTTATATTATCAATCAAGTATGCAGCTGGCTTGTCACCTTATTTTTGTTTAATTTGTCCTAGGGATGTTTGATACACCGAAAAGTACCGGTATAATCGTATCGTATCGATTTAAAAGTATCGGTTCGGGGCAGTATCGTATAAAAAAGTACCGGTACATGAAATACCGGTACACATTCGATCCAGGATATTTTCTAGGTTCTTTATATAATAATAGTGGAAGTAACAATAAAAAAATCAACAAAAATAATTACAAAATCAGTATTAGAAATACATTTTCTATTGGTGCGGAGTATACTAATCCTTTCAATTTTTCCCACAAAAATATGTATAAAATTTAAATCGGGTGAGCGTGCAGGCTAGGCAACAGGACCACCCCGACCTATCCAACGTCCGGGATAAATTTTATTAAGATACTGTCGCACTACAATACTCAAATAAGGAGGAGCACATTCCTGCATAAACCATGTCCTCTCAATTGAAATCAAGCCAGATAATGTATTTTGTAGAAAGTCAAGATAAATAGGTCCCGTCAACATATTTGGTAGAACACAAGGCCCCAGTAATCTATCGCCAATGATACCTGCCCATACATTAAAACACCAAAGCAAAAATTGAAGATGCCGTTTCGAGTAAATGCAGCTTCATCAGTGAAAAACACATGCGATATTAAAAGAGGATCACCGTTACATTGCTGTAAAAACCATTTGGAAAAATTCCAGCCTTAACGGATAATCTCCATAAGTTGTTCATGCATTACATTCCAAACACTCTTATTAGAAACTCCTTCGGCTAAAGCAGCTTTTGGAAAATACAGTAACCCTTGTATGTAAAGTAACGAAATTCATTAAGAAGATTTAAATAGTTAGTTGTTATAGGATCATTCGTTTCCAGACTGTCAATGTTGATATCACCAGTTAAGATTTCGATTTGTTGATTAAATCCCTTCAGTTTCATTTCAAGATCTCGCAAAACCCATCCACACTGCTGGACGGTGGTCGATAAGCAGCCATGATACCAATGGATACCAAATTTATATTAGCACTTAAACGAACAAGGTTAATACCAGAATTAGTTTCAATAACGTTATGTTTAATAGAATTCCTAACAAACACCATCGTTCTGATTAAAGTTACGGTCATTATAATACATACTGTTGTACTTTTCACTTCCATCTTGTATTTTCCACGTCGCTGTGAGAATAATAATGTCAAATTTTGTTCTTAATGCTTCCAGTTGAATTAAGAGTTTGTCATAATTTTTGGAGTTTTGCCTCTGTAATTTCGAGACAGGCTAGTCGTTGGACCTTTGCCAATCTTACGGAAATGCTGGGGCGCTCTACACTAGGCCACCAGGCCACTGAGCCGTACTGAACTCTTGGCCTTACTTCCTTACTACCAATGTCTAGAGCTAGTGCAAAATCTTGGGGTCACTGCCATAAGGTCGTTACCGACTTGTTCACAGTCCTGTCAACGTGCGACCTCCAACTTTGCTGTCCAGGATTACCCCCCAGGTACTTGACCTTTTGCACTAGTGCAAGTAGTGATGCAACCTAAAAAAAAACCGTTCGTTTTTTTTTTAAACCTGTTTTTTTTGCAAAAAAAACCAAGCGGTCTGGTTTTTTATTTAAATGCGTTTTTTTTCAGAATTAAAGTGTAGTGAATAACAACAAGTAATTTGTTTGGAAAAACAAAAAACAGATATTTTTAAATAAAAATAATACATTTCGTAGGTAAAGTGGATATACAGGGTGTTAGGGAAGTCGACTGAAAAACTTCTAGGGGTGAATCCTTGGCCCAAAATATGATGATTTAACTCAACTTACCTATATAATAATAATAATAATAATAATAATAATGGTCGTTTATTGAAGGAGATCTGCACCATCTCTACATATAAATACATTAAAATAATATAACAAAGTACATAAAAAAAATATAACAAAATAACAATATTTCTTGCAAGTATGTCACAGTCACCTTCAAAAGGGCGAAGTTCAGATTTATGAAAAATCAAATTTTCATAATCTGCTCTTACACTTAACCCTATTATTTCGTTTACTAGAGATACGTCTTGAGGGAGATATAAAAAAATAACATTAAAATTTAATTTTTAGGTAATTTAAAATATAAAAAAGTTAATTTAGTGACGTGCAAATACGAATGAGAATATTTATGTAATGCGTAATAAAAAAAAATATATAAATTTAACTATGATGAGAAGAGATAATAAAAAACAAAAAGAAACAAATAACATTATTTTTGATTTTTATAAATAAAACTAGTAAGCTGGTGTTTGAATGTGGAAACTTTAAGCGATTTTAGATATTCCGGCAAGGTGTTGTAAACATTACTGATGGTATATGAAAAAGATTTTTCAAACAAATGAGATTTGTGGATTGGAGGTGTGATAATGCTTTTTTTTCTTACATTCACTCTGTGAACATGGTATCTAAATTTTACTTTCTTAAACAGGTAAGTTGGTTGCTTAGTAACTATAACTTTATGATACAGAACTGAGGAATGCAACATTCTTCTATTATACATATTAAGCCATTTAGCTTCAGTTAATGTATGAGAGATGCGATGAAACTTTTTGATACCATATACAAGCCGAAGACAAGAGTTCTGCATTCGTTGAACTCTCTTCACATCATAGCTATCGATGCACGGTCCGTACACAACATCACAATGATTAAAATGGGACAATACAAGGGATTCACATAACAATATCTTTAATTTTCTAGTTAAACAAAATCTTTGATTAAATATTAACTTCAAATTAATATAAGCTTTACGTAATAAATGACTAATATGTTGAGAAAATTTTAAATCTTCATCTAAAATAAGACCAAGACTTTTTGCACTTTCTTTTACAAGCAAAACCTCATCTCCAACCTTAACAATCACGTCCTGTTTAATTAAATTTCTAGCTTTACGTTGGCCAAATACCATAACCACGGATTTTTCTGCGTTAATTTTTAGACAATGTTTTTCAGATATTTCAACAAGAGCATCAATATCAGATTTAATGAAATTATTAGTTAGTGCAACATCTTCAGGTTTAAAATCGATTTGAAGTTGTGTATCGTCGGCATATAGGTGATACTTGCAGTGCTTAACATAATTTCGGAAATTGCATGTGTACAGTGAGTAGAGTAAAGGTCCTATACAAAGTTGCTTAGTTTAGCCGCTAGAGGGCTTTAAAGATGATTAGCTTTTTTTAATTTTTTCAAATAAGTCGAAAAATCGTTGATGGATTTTATTCATTTTTTGGCCATGCGTTTTTACCAGTAAACTTAAGCATTTTGTGGCATAAACCCTAATTTCAAAAATTACAGGGTGTTTAAAAACTTTGTCACAATTAATTATCGATCTAATGTTTTTTTATGGATAGCTACTTTGATTTATAAGCTATTTCCTCTCTTCAAAAAATTTTGTTGGGTAAACGGTTTAGCCACAAAAAATATTTTCTAAATCCCTACAAGGCTGAATCAGTAATTTTAACTTAGCACTAGGCTTTTGTAGAGATTTTGAAAATATTTTTTTGTGGCTACACCGTTTACCCAACTAAATTTTTAGCTTCTAAATTAAAGTAACTGTCCAGAAAAAAAATTGGTAGTGATTATACAGAGGTTTAAAACATTTAAAAAAGCTAGTCGCTTTAAATAATTGGGGAACTGCGTTCGAAGGAATAATGGGTAATAATGCGGTTGTCTAATGCGTGATGCTCACCACATCACCACGTGTCATGAATTTGACACGCGACAGCCGGGTGTGAGAGCGAGAATATGGAAGCTCTGACCTTCCGCCTTGCAGGCCAAGCTCCTTCATGGGGTGTTAGTGCCTCACCATTACATACTCTAGCGGCTAAACTAAGCAACTTTGTATATAGGTAAGTTGAGTTAAATCATCATATTTTGGGACAAGGATTCACCCCTAGAAATTTTTTCGTCGACTTCCCTAACGCCCTGTAGAAATTATAATAATGCAGAAATTACTCTCTAACAGACATGGCTGACTCCTCAACTGACTCGGAGTCAGTATCCATGCAGTTTACGTCGCCCATGTTACTGTCTGATGAATCGCTAACGTAACTTGATTCGTCGATCAGGTCGACAGTTTCAGAGCTGGGTCCAGCTTAAAGCAACTTCCAATAGGGGTGGGTACCTACCTAAACATGCCGCCAATTACAAAAATGAATAAAAAACAAAAAAAAACAAAAAAACCGTTTTTTTTTCTGTTTTTTTTCTAGGTTTTTTATTCGATTTAAAAAAAACGCGTTTTTTTACATCACTAAGTGCAAGTGCTCTTCCGTACATATGGGTATCATCAGACCCTGAAGTTTCATTTTTTTGTGAAGAGGATGATCTCAGTCTTTAGTGGGATACCAGACCTTTTTCTTCACAACATCTTTCAATAATCTTGCAGGCTACCTGCATTCTACCGCAGACGACGTTTAGGAACCTGCCAGTTACAAGTACCGGTTCATCATCTGCGTATGCTTGCGCATACAAGCCCTCTGCCGTTAGACATCCTAGTAGACCGTCCATTATAACACCATAAGTGAGGTGAGAGGCAATCTCCCGTCACCCCAGCCCTCACTGAACAGCCCCCTACGTTCACCGTCACGGTTCTTTGTTCCAGCGCTGATCTCACCCAACTGACTAAAATTCTTGGCTTGCTTTGACACGCCGGCCTCAGTAGAGTTCTGGCGGACTGCTCCGCTCCATGTCGGCACCTTTCACACTGCGATAGTTGCCATCTGGTAGTAGAGCTGCCATCCAGACTCCTCCAATGCTCGGATGGTATCTCCGCTGACCATGAAGGTCAAGAACCACCCTTCTGGTTCTCCTGTCGTCTGGACGTGCCTCCAATTGCTTCACTCTTAGCGAACAGTTCTGCAGCGAAAGCATCTGCCTCAGCTTTTCCAGGTTAACCTCCTCTTGGCTTCTGAGCCAGAAACCCACCTTCTCTGGCCATGGTACCTCCGATGCCCGCGTTGGGGCAAAAGTGGCTCCCTAGGCACTGAGAGGTGTCCAGCTCGCCAGCAGCCATCTTACTGAGGTGTCGTCCTGGGCAGTGACTAAGAACCAGCCTGGTTCCACTAGTCCTGAATTTCTGAACCGGAGTTCTGGCTCTTTGGGACCCCTTCAGGACCCGCCATGGTACTGAACATCTCGGTCACTATATTAGCTCTAATTGTCTCTGCTTCTTTTGGGAGAACCTGGCAATCTGGTCGGTCAGTCCTGATTACAACTTGGTTCTCCCTATTAGCCGGCTTCGACTCCATTGTTCCTTGGAACTTAGCCGTGATTTTTCTCTGTGGGTGGAGAAACCTGGACTTTCCCTGCTTGATTCGGTAAGCTTATTGGTGATATTTTCATTGCCTCTGGGAGAGTGTCATCTAGTGATGTGAGTGGCGAATATTTCACGGCGAAAATTCGCGTAAATTGTAAATATTTCCGAAATATTCTCTTACAAATTGGGAATATTCGGAAAAATGGCGAATTTTCGCGAATATTTCATCGAAATTTTTGGATTTTTACTTCCCGCGCACTCAAAATGACTATCGGAAAACAGCGCACTCAAAATGACTATCGGAAAACAACGTGCTACATTACAGCCATTAAATTTTGTTGCAAATTTATTGGACCCTCATTATATCGGTTCTGCTTTAACGAAGGAGCAACATGTCAAGGCTGTGGAGTTTATCGACATGTTTTTAAGTAACCAGCCTAATTTTCAAGAGAGAAAAGATGCCATTTTTGCTGAAGTTGTGAAATACTGTGCTAAGACTGATATTTGGAGCATGGACTGCTTCTGGAATTCCGTAAAAAAGGTTAACTCAATTTCTTGGTGGCTGGGGTTGTGTCAAAAAACGGAACCTAAGGACCTGACAGTTGCAATTTTAAGGCTACCGCCGTCTTCTGGGGCGACTGAATGGTCTTTTAGAACATACTCATTTATACATACCTCTAAAAGAAATCGATTGACGGTTAAGCGAGCAGGAATGCTTAGGTACAGTGAGAATAATGTAAAACTGTACATGGCTGAATTATGCAAAATAAAAATTAGACATAGTGAATTTACTTACTGTTACCATGGTGTTTGTAAACAAAATAACAACACAGTGACTATAGAAATTAATTGAATCTGGATGATTTCATTGTAATTTCAAAACCAACAATTGTTCCTAGCATGGGTAAATTGATTAATGCTAAAATAAAGTTGCCAATGTATAGTCTTACATTATTCACACGGTATGTGGCACATAATTGCAAATTACTAAATAAAGACAGCACAAATAATACAGAAAATAATTTGTTTATAATACCACAAACAGGCGCTGGTATAGAGCACCAAAAAATCGATTACCTTAGATGTAGATACCGATTCTTCAGATTGTACCATTTCGTTACATGATACAAACTCTAGTGTCGACGAAGAAGACTTTTCTGATGCTATGTCGGAATCCGATGAAAACTAAAATAAGAACACCTCCGTTCCATTATTCGGATTTTGTTAATTTTTACTAAATGTTTTATAGTGGTTTAAGCTTTTAGAAATTGTGTGTAACATGTAACCAAATTTTGCTAAATAATATGAGAGAACCACAGACCTAAGAGATAGAGTAACAAGGTCAACACATCACCAAGACACACAACTCACACAATGGTTGCTGCGCAAGCACCAAAGGCGCGCTCCAACACTGTATCCCGAATCCGGGGCAAGTTGAGCATTGTACCGCCAGATGCCAGCGCATAAAGCACCAGCCTCTACACCGCTAGGTAAATGAGGTTACAGATTATACATATACATATATGAGAACCCAGAGTTTATTTAAAATTAAAATTAAAAGCGGAGCAAAAAAAAACATGCAACCCAAGTACGAAAACCCATTTAAAAAAAATCAATGTTCCCATAAATTTCAATAAAAATCAAATATTTCCGAAATATTCTCGAATATTCGCAACAAAAAATAAGTTTCCGAAATTTAACATCGCCAGTGTCATCATCATTATGTACGTAAATAGCATATATAGAAAAGGTACCTGTACGATAACCGAACTTCTTCATTTATGATTTTGTATGCGGATTTGATTGTCTTTTGTTTGCAGATAATAAAAACGAAATAGGTGCGGTGCGGAAGATTTTAAAAAAATACAAGAAAATTGGAAAATGTATTGTTATTACAAAATGGTATTCGCATTGTGACGTCAGCAAACAGCTGGATGCTGTCCTGACTCGCGAGTGTAAAACTGAGGTTTTATGGAATGTGGGAAAGCTTTAATAGGAGAAAAGTGAACAGTTAGTAGTTTAAAGTGCAGTGCTACAATAGGAAAGAATAATTAACACACAAAACGTCGCAAGGCCGGGAAATTAAAGAAACATCTGGAAGGTCACCGCCCCGAAGATTGAAGTGACGCACGCAAGGCGAAGCGTCACAAATACGTCACAGATACGCCACAAATACGTCACAGACACGCTGCAAACACGTCACGGGCAATCGCCAAGGATTGGTGCATCGGATGGGAAGACGGAACCAAGTTAAAGGAGCCCATAAACGTAAAAACGCGAATAATTTAAGAAGTCCTTAGGCGTAAAAGGAGTGAATAAAAGTACAAAAATGGAAGATGATGATATGAAAAGGTGTACTCAAAAGATACAAAGGACAGTGCAGGAGATGCAAATACAAATGCAAATAATACTGCAAGAGAGTTTGGAGGAGTTTCGGAAGGCACATGCTGGAGTAATTAAACTGAGAGATGAGACAGGAGAAAGAGAGAAGGAAATAGAGAAAGAGAGAAGAGAGTTGCAGAATAAATTAGTAAAACTCACGGAAAGATGGCAGAAACAACGACAGGCCAGGAATAAGGAAAAAATCGTGTATGCAGCAGAAGACCTTGTGAAGCTTCAGAATAATAAAAAATTTACGGAAGAGAAAAAGTGCTGGAAGAAAATAATTAGAGAAGTAAAGATTAAGGCAAATAGGAAAAAATCTAAACATAATAAAATAGTATTAGGATACTGGAATGTACAGGGGTTAAATAAAGAAGGGAAGATAAAGCAATTAGTCAACCAAGCAAAAACTTATGAGATAGATATCCTAGTAGTACAAGAAACTAATTTAAAAGGAACAGTAGAAATTAAGATAGATGGATATATATGGTTAAATGGAGGAGGAGCAGAAAATAGATTTGGAACAGGATTTCTGGTGAAAGAAGACCTGGGAAAGATGATAGTAGATTACAAGTCTTTAAATGAAAGAGTAAGTTATCTAAGGGTAAAAGGAGTACACAGGAAAATTAGTATTTTAAACTTCCATGCGCCTACAGAGAATGCCGAAGAAAAGATCAAGGAAGATTTTTACGATGAACTAGACTCCCTATTAGATAACATCCCAAACTTTGACATAAAGATGATAGCCGGGGATCTAAATGCAAAAGTTGGGAGGGAAGAAAGAAACAGGGCAACAGCAGGGAAAGAAAGTCTGCATGAAGAGTCAAATGGAAACGGACAAAAACTAGTAAATTTTGCTGCAATGAAACGAATGATTATTAAAAGTACAACTCAGAAGCGAAAGGATATACATAAAGCTACATGGAAGAGCCCGGATAGGAAAACATATAACCAAATTGACCATTTGACAATAGATCGAGTGCACGAACAATGTGTAGAGTACATAAAAACGTATAGAGGAGCAGACATAAACTCCGATCACTTCTTGGTGAGAAAATTGGACAGGTCGACTATACAATCTCATTATAGGAATATGGAAAAGAAAAAAGATGCCACAGGACTGGTACAACTCTATTATATGCCCTATACCAAAAAAAGGAGATAAACAGCGAATGGCAAATTACCGCCCTATAGCGTTACTAAATGTGACATATAAAATTTTAGCCCACTTGTTAAAAAATAGAGTACAAGAAGAATGCGAAAGAAAAATAGGCGAATACCAAGCTGGGTTCAAGAAGAGGAAGTCAACAATAGATAATATATTTGCGGTAAGACAAATACAAGAGAAATGTAATATCAAAGGCATCACATTATTTGCTTTATTAGTGGATTTCAAGCAGGCATATGACTGGATTAGAAGAGACAAAATCATGGAGGCATTACAGAAATTAGATATTAAGGAAGAAACCAGGGATTTAATCAAAATGACGTTACAGAACACGACTAGCCAAATAAGGGTCCAGACGGGGCTATCAAAAAGTCTAAATGTAGAGGTTTAAAACAGGGAGATCCCCCCAATTTTATTTAATGTAGTTTTGGAATGTATTCTAAGGGAAAGCCACATAAACACGAACTATAATATTTTCACTCAATCATATCAATGTCTGGCATATGCCGATGATCTGTTACTGATTGCAAGAACAAGAGAAGAATTGAGAACACTCGTAAGGAGTTTAGAAGATGAGGCCGGGAAGATGGGGCTGGAGATTAATGAGGAGAAGTCCAGCTACATGGTTTTAGACAGGGAGGCAAAAAAAGTAAACGAAGACTTCAAAATAAAGAACATACACGGCAACAGGAGCTACAAGTTTAAGTTAACAGAGAAAGCAGTGTACTTAGGAATAGAGCTTAACAGCAAGGGGGACATAACACCAGAAATAGAAAAACGTTTGGCAGCGGGGGCTAGGTGTGCAGGATCTCTAAAGAACATTTTAAATAACAAAAGTATTGTGCGGTCCTTAAAAATAAAAGTGTACAAGACAATAATCAGACCTATAGTGACATATGCCAGTGAAACGTGGGTGTTGACTCAAGAAAACAATGAAAAGATAAACATCTGGGAGAGGAGGATATTAAGAAAAATATATGGTGGAGTGCAAGACGAGGAAGGATGGAGACGTAGGACAAATGCAGAGTTAGAGGCTTTATATAAGCAACCAAAAATAAGCATGGTCATTCAACAAAACCAGTTACGATGGTTTGGTCATATTATGAGAAGTGACGACACGCATTTGGCAAAGCAAACTTTTAGGAAAAATATGGGTGGAAGAAACCGAAGAGGTCGTCCAAATAAGACATGGTGGGAGAATGTTAAAGAAGCCATTCAGCAAGCGAGAATAACAAACTGGGAGGTGTTGGTGCAAGATAGGAAACAATGGAGGAAGAAAATTCAAGCTATGGGCCTACAGGCCTAATTAAGCTGACATATATATATGTATATTGTTATTACAAAAATACTCCTAATTATTAACGAAAAATTACAAGACGAATATGTATTGTGTCTACAGTGTGGTATTTGGAAACAATTTAGTTGATTATAGTATTAGTAAACCTCTTCGCTGGTACGGAGGGAAAGTTCGACAAAAAGCATAATTTCTTTTCGATGAGCTTGCCGCTAACTGAAATAAAAGATTCTTTAAAA
>CALNHX010003075.1:0-59599 GCA_940337035.1 Agriotes lineatus | reverse complement strand
AATAATATAAAATGTGTGGTCCTGTGATGGCAAAATTCTGGCGAAAACCGAAGGCGGCATTAAAAGGATAAAATTTACGGATTTCGGTGAAAATCTGAAAGATGTCGGCGAACCCAATGCATCTTAGTAACTTATATTTTAATTTTTTTATCTGAATAGTTCTTTTTGTTATCTAAATATTTTTGCTTGTTTTACTTTGTGATTTTTGTTTGTATACATTATATTTAATTTTTAATTTTAGATGACTTCCGCATCCCATTCGATCAAAGCTGGCCATATTAATATTCGATCACTGGTTCCAAAATTTAATGAAATAAGGAGTGCCATTCTGGAATCTGATTATGACATTTTTGCAATTAGTGAAACATGGTTAACACAAGATACAGATAATGATACAATTGCTATTGATAATTATCGTCTGATTCGAAGAGACCGTGGTGTGCGTGGCGGTGGAGTTTGTATTTATTTTCGTAAATGTTTTAATTTCAAAATTATTGCTACTAATGATAATATAGAGCAATTGTGGTTGGAACTTAGGGTGCACAATTTAAATATAGTTGTAGGAGTAGTTTATAGACCGCCCTCTTTAAACTACAAATCATTTTGTAACGAATTTGAACAGTCACTTGCTGTGTGTACAGTTATATCTGATCAGTTAGTTTGTCTTGGTGACATTAATATTAATCTTTTAAAATTATACAATCCTGATACTATTTACTTTAATTCTATGATTGAAACTTTAAATATTAAGCAAATTATTAATGAGCCGACACGAACTCAAAACAATACAGAATCTCTTATTGATGTTATCTTAGTTTCTGATCTCAGTTGGTGACCTCTTCAGGGGTAGGCCTTCAGCATCTTTCTGATCATGAATTAATTTATTGTAATTTAGTTATATCTAAACCTACAGTGAAACCAAAATATCTAACTTTTAGGTGTTTCAAAAATTTTGATTATTCTCTGTTCTATCGTGAGCTATGTCAAATTCAATTTCATCTAATTTATGAAATGGTGGATGTGGATGATAAAGTACAATTTGTTACTTCTAAAATACTTTCATTATTGAACGAACATGCTCCTGTTAAAACAGTTAGAATTACGAAGAAAAGTGCTCCGTGGATTACGGAGAATGTTAAACTGCTTATGTCTTTACGAAATAAAGCCAAATTTAGAAAGACTAAAAATCCAGCTCATTGGAACTATTACAAATCTCTCCGAAACTTTACTACACGTATTATTAACAATGAGAAAAGGGCTTATTTTGAATTTATAGCACGTAATAGATCCTCAAAACGCTATGGAGTGAATTAAAGTCTTTGCAGATTGCCAGCGATACTAACATTGCTATACCCGCTGAGTTTCTGACCCTGATAAGATAAATGACTTTTTTATTAATTCAGTTCCAACCACTAACAATGACAACACTGTTATTATGGAATTTTATCATAATAACAAAGTGGTTGACAACATGACTGATTTTGATTTCGCTTTCGTCGACGATAATATTGTCACATCAATTATCAATAACCTTAAAAGTAACAGTACGGGTTCAGATGGTATCAACTTGCAGATTATTAGATATTGCTGTCCAATAATTATTCCTTACATTACCCACATTATAAATTCTTGTTTTGCCACGCGTAAATTTCCCACTATTTGGAAGAATGCCAGGATTACTCCAATACCAAAAAAATCAAATCCCACTGAAATGACAGATTTGCGACCTATCAGCATTCTTCTGACATTATCTAAAATTTTAGAAAGAATTGTCGACATGCAATTACGAGCTCATTTAGAATCCTATAGTATACTTCCAAATTGTCAATCAGGTTTTCGTACAGGTTATAGTTGTACTACCGCTTTAGCTAACGTAATCGATGACATTATTACGGCATGTGATCAGGGTAAGGTAGCGGTGTTGGTCTTGTTGGACTTTAGCAAGGCGTTTGATACAATAAATCATCAACTTCTTTGCGCAATATTACATTATATTGGTTTATCAGATAATTCTGTGTCTTTCTTAAAACATTATTTAAGTGACAGAACACAAATAGTGAGGTTGGGCGAGATTTGTTCTAGTTCTAATGCTGTTACTCGTGGCGTACCGCAAGGTTCTATCTTAGGCCCACTTTTGTATGTTGTCTACACATCCACTTTTCATAAATATATTAATTATTGCAATATACATATGTATGCTGATGATACACAGCTATATCACTCTTTCTTTATTGACGACCTTCAACGTGAATTATTAAACATTAATCAAGATTTGGCTAATATATCTGAAATATCAAAAAAACATTGTTTAAAACTCAATCCCACAAAATCTGTAGTAGTTTCGTTTGGAAATAGAAAGAATTTACCAACTCTTGAAAGCAATATTAATTTACATATTGATGATACTGTACTCCCTGTTACTTCGGAAATTTGTAACTTGGGCCTTCTACTTGACAGCAATTTGAGATATCAATCGCATGTATCAAACTGCATTAAAAAAGCATATGCGAACTTAAAGCTTATATACCCGCATAGGCAATGTTTTTCAATAAAGTTAAAATCACTTCTTTGCGAGTCTCTTGTTCTCTCACATTTTGTTTATTGTTGTCAAATATATGGACCATCTCTTACATATGAATCTTCGCAGAGAATACAGAGAGTGCAAAATTCCTGTCTAAGGTTGATTTTCGGGATCAGAAAATTTGATCATGTATCTCATAAATTAACCGATCTTGGCTGGCTCACGATGGCTAACAGACGTCGATTTTTGAGTATGTGTTTCTATCACAAAATTATTACCGAGAAGAGGCCACCTTATCTGTATCATAAGATATCCTTTAGGGAGGATGTGCATAATATAAACGTTCGATTCAAAGGTACAATTACCCCACCGTCCCACAGAACTGCACTGTTCGAACGCTGTTTTAGTTATCAAATATCAAAGTATTACAATTCCCTACCAGTTGACCTTAAGAAATTGCAGTTATCTTGTTTCAAACCACGATTTCACAAACTTTTATTTGATCGACAATCCTAAGATTAAAGTATACCTACTACTTACATTATCACCTCAAATTAAAGATTTATTTCTAGGCTGACATTGAATGGGAGTCATGAGTCATTGCTCATTCTGAATATAATTTTTGTGTTGCTTATAATGTTTATACATTCTCTTATGCTAAAAAATCATTTTTAAAATTATTTAAATCGTATTTACGATTCTTAATTTAAATCAAGGTCCAGTGGAAGAGCAAGCTTGCGCTTGAACTGCGCCTTGTGATTTCCCTTACCTTTACAGAAATATGTATTGTGTTAAGTGTACGCATTTGTATGGTTTTGGGAATAAAGACAATTTATTATTATTATTATTATTATTATTATATATGAAGTTTCAACATCATACCTCTTTTCGTAACGTTAAAAATCACTCTTGGACCTTTTAGCTACTTTTTACTTCCCTTGTCTGAAAGACGAAGGAAGTATTGTAATCGCGAAAATATCATCTTCCGAGATTTTTTCAGATCTTCACGTTTGACGAAAAAGAGGTTTTCTCAATTCCGTCAATCTGTCTGTCTGTCTGTCTGTCTGTCTGTTAGCAGTATAGCTCAAAAACTATTTGTCGGAGGAAGACGATATTTTGCATACATATTATATATCTACCTCGCATGAAACCGGTACAATTTCATACAAATACATACAGGGTAAGCACCTTAAAAAAATAAAGTTTTGTTTATTTTTGTGTTAATTTTGAAATAAAAGGAAGTAATAACTTTCACATAGGTCAGGCTTTACATTTGCCGAAAATAAGACTCAACCGATAAAGGATAATGTCACAAAAGAGTAAAAATGTTTCAACCATAACACCGCGACGTTCAACAGAGGCGAGCGCCGGACGCATCTGGAAGAGACTCGGTAGCACAATTGGAATTTCGCTGCAGTTAGATCCGCTGCGGATATGAAGTTAACATCGAGCGATCTGCAGATGTGGCGGATTAAAACCCCAGCGGGATAATTTTTTTTTTAAATTTGAAAATGTATTTAATTTATTAGAAACGTGAATATAGTTTTACTCCTAACTTAATTTGATTTTTAAATTATTTAGTGTCACAATTTCGACGAGGGAAGTTTTGAGTAAAGCCCTTTACAGATTTTTTTAAATTGTTTTTCGCATTCCTGAGGTAGAACAACTTAAATTATTTTTGCAGTTTTCAGTAAATTGTGAAAATAAGATAAATAGTTGTTTGTCAAATCCAAGTTTCCAATGTTGAGCTTTTAGCGGTAGAAAAACCTATTTTGACTTTAATTTTTAATAGCATAATAAATTAAATTGTTAGCTATAATTTACCAAGGGCAGTGATAATTACCGCAATAATTTTGACAAATAACTACCCGAAAGTGTGTTGCTTAGAAATAACCCGAGGCAAAGCCTCGAGTTATTTCTTAAAGGTAACGCACTTTTTAAATAAATTAATAATGTTTACAAAAGCGAGAAACCATTTTTCTGACAAATTAATTCGACACTTCATTATAATAATATGTTTATTTTATTTTATTTAGGTACTCATCCAACAGCCTTTAGGCCAATTATAGGCGTCGCACTGTAAGTCTATGTCAAATTCCAGGTTAGCAGGTTAGGTTTTACGTCAGTTTTGATACAGAGTGATGCAAAACCTAACCTGCTAACCTCGAATTTGACTTAGATTTACAGTGGCATCAACTTGTCATAGGATACTACTGAATTTTAATTAGGTCGTTTCCATGCTGATTGAGAATCACCCTAGAGTCGTTTTCACTTCAAGTGTGATCTGATTTGTCAAACTGACTCACGTGATTAAAAATAATCAAATTTGATTGGTCTGCAATATATGTAAGAACTTATCCTTTGAATTAAACTTCGGATAGATGGTAGCGTTGGTGGTTCCTTAATTACTTAAAACGTTTAACAATAAATGAACATTTTTAAACTCTTCAACAATTTCATAAATCAATATCTGTTATAAGTTTATATTCAACCAGAATTACTTCATGCCTTGCTTCTCCATCATACAAATAACAAATAATATTAACAACAGCAGTGAAATAAAACCTGCTTAATACAAATAAACTGTAACCCCGTGTGATTCACCACCGAAATATTAAACGGAAGGATTTGCTTCTAAAATGTCTACTTTCTCTCTGCTTAATTGCTTTTCGACGTCACGCTTTGTGTATATTACCATGCAAGAAACATTGGGTCCAGTGACGTTAAATGTGTTGCCTATCCAGAAAGCCAAGCTGACGTTCGGGGTGACATTAGTTCTGTGGACAATTGTACCTGTAAATATTGCACAATTTTTCTTAAATAATATCTATAATAACCATTAACTGTAAATATTAACAAATAATATAAATCTCCATGTCTGTAGTTATACAGTGTGTCTTCTGATGGCATACGGAACATAGGAAAATTTTGCTAAAGATCAACAAGGGCCGTGAATGTCTTAAGGTCGGAGAAATATGCTCGTCAGATCTGTCTTTTTGCATGCATAAAGTGCTTCCACTTACATCATTCTGCTGAAGTTATTTACTCACCTAGCTTACTTAATTTCGCTACGAGGAGAACTAGAAAAATTATCTACCTAGCCATGATAGAAACAATTGATAAGCTTCAGCTTGTAATGTCAAACAGTGACAAGTCTTTCATTGTTGCATGAAAAATTTGATTCATATCCGCCAGTAATTTTATATTTTGTGGAGTGTTTTTTGTCTAAAAATGAGTCTTTTGAAATTAGAGCATCGAAGTGTAATAAAATTCCTTACAACAGAAGGCAACAATCCGAAAAAGATTCTCGAACGAATGATTGCGGTGTATGGAGACGATGCTCCGTCATATTTCACAATTAAATTTTGGTCAAAACAATTTCGGTGGGGACGAGAATCTGTAGAAGATGATCCCAGAAGTGGAAGACCTGCAGAAACGACAAATGTTGAAATGTGCAAGAAAGTGGAAGCCATGGTTCTTGAATTTCGCCGTATAAAAGTCTTCACCATTGCTACAGCATTGGAAATATCCGAACCTAGCTATTTGACAATATTGCACGACAAACTGGGCATGAGTAAAGTTTCAGCAAGGTGGGTTCTCAGATTATTGTCTCCTGAGTAAAAGCTGCGTAGACAGCAAATTTGTAGAAACAATTTGGAATCTTTGGAAGCAAACCCCGACTTCTTAATGTGGATAGCGACTGGTGATGAGACTTGGGTACATCACTGGGACCCTGAGGCAAAATTAGAATCTATGCAATGGGTGCATAAGGGGTCTCCTCCCCCAAAGAAGGCCCGCACGCAATCTTCCGCTGGAAAACTCATGGCAACCATCTTTTGGGACATGCAAGGTATTCTTTTGATTGAATATATGCCTAAAGGCTCTACAATCACTGCAGAGGTTTATGGTAACACCCTCAAAAAGCTGCGTACAGCCATTGTCAAAGAACGTCCAAATTTATCACAAGGTGAATCGCTCATTCTTCATGACAACGCGACCGTGCATAAGGCCGCCACAATCAAACCAATTCTGCAGGAATGCCGCTTTATTGAGCTAAACCATCCATCTTATAGTCCGGATCTGGCACCGTCCGACTTCTATCTATTCAGAAACCTAAAAAAGAATCTCAGAGGGCGTCGTTTTGAAACAGACGAGCATTTGAAAGAGGCAGTCAAGAACTATTTTGAGACCCGAGAAGAATCTTTTTTTTCAACGGGCATTAACTCTTTGAAGGACAAATGGCATAAGTGCGTGTTAGGGAAGATAGACGGTCGGCCTTACCTTTTGGCGAAAGTTATAATTGATGTTTTGCCGGCTGGTAACTATCGGCCTAATTGGGCTAGCTCGCCGCGAGGGTCGCAGGGTTCCAGCTATGCTGAAAAAGTATAAAAAAAAAATAGGGCGCCAGGTCCACGACTCAAGTTCTAATCCTTATGCCGGACCGTACATAAGGTCAGGACAATTTCCAGCAGCACAAAGAAAACAATCAAATCAACCACCAAAGAAAATATCACAGCTTTATTAATAAAGAGTTTGGTGCGTACTATAGTGCAATGCTAATATAAACTAAATACAAATATCACAGCAGGCAATATTTTTACCAACATCAAAGAACACACCGTATGCGACATGCAATAGTAAATGTATATACAAATTCAAATATAAGTATTGGGCAAATAGTAGCCCACGAGCAGCAATGACTATGAACTAACACATTAAAACATTGTGCGGTTACAACGGAGCGTAGCGAG
The DNA here is from genome assembly GCA_940337035.1 of Agriotes lineatus. Classification (NCBI taxonomy): domain Eukaryota; kingdom Metazoa; phylum Arthropoda; class Insecta; order Coleoptera; family Elateridae; genus Agriotes; species Agriotes lineatus. Next base: position 52,327 of record CALNHX010003075.1, on the reverse strand, counting down.
TATTAAATTTAAAAAGAAAATAAATTGATCAAGCGCGAGTCGCGGAGCGAGTTTAAAATTTCGCGTATACCGGCTCAGAGCAATACAAGACCACCTCGGCTAACGTTTTAACCCCGAAGGTTAGCCCTAAATGACGCTATATCTATATTCAGAATTTTCTAAAGGGCGGAATCAGCGTGCGCTTGCGTGGCCACACATGAACGACGGTGTCCATATTAAAAATGCATTAAGTGTACGTATGTAGATTTATATGCTAAAGAAAGCAAAGGCTTGGATTTGCCCCTTACTCGGTTAACGGAGATCTACAATAACCACAACGCTCCCGGAGTCGGCTTACGAGACACGCTACTGAAGTGTGCCTAACTTCGCGCCGAAGGTTTGACATGCAAATATTAACTGTTGTTTTGGTGATGAACACAGCGAAACTTTAAGGCGTCCGAACTGTGTTATGCAAGCGGGTGAGTAAAAGCGACGTCCAGAAAGGACACAAGTGAAGCTCAAAGTTATACTCGATAAATCTTTCAGATAACGCAGAGGTCAATAAGGCTAGGAGACCCGAAGGCACAAACGGAGCAATACACAGGTAAACCTTACGACCTTAATTTAGCAAGTAGCAGAGGGTAACCGCATGTCATTGCGCGGCGGCCCTAACATTTAATTACACAAATTCCAAATATTACTAAACTAACGATGCACGAAACCTATCACCTAAATCACATGCCCGAAGTGCTAACGGCATGAAACAGTATGATTCAATTATAAAGTACAACAGGCGCAATGCATATTATCTACAATAACGTCTTGCCTGCAGGAAAGTTTACCAGAACCTAATCTCTCCGTTTGCTCCCCTGTTGTTGGACGTAGCTAGCGAAGCAACGAGGGCGGCTGCAGCTGCGGGAGGCAGTGCCAGCTGTGGAGGCTGCAGAATGACTTGCAGGTGAGTGTAAAGCAGTTGCTCAATCTTCAGTGTTGCCCACGAGGGTTGCAACATTCACAGGCGATGCGACTATCTTAGGGCCCAGTGCATCGAACTGGATTCCAGCAGGGTGCAGTCGAACGGGATAGGCCTGCTCCAGACAGGAAGGATTTCAAGCAGATGGGGAGTGTTTTAATTCCCACCGGGAATTTTTGGCTAAAAACGCACAGAACCCAAATGTATTCCCGATTAAGAAGAAACTGACCTAGTCTTACCTCCAGCTGGGGGTCGAGCCGAGAGGAGCGCGCTAAAGTAGGCGTCCAGGAGATCCGCCAAAAGCGAAGGGATGCAAGTAAGTAGCTATCTAATCATTACGAACATCCACGATAACGCAGAAATGCTTCCAGATCCCTCAAACAATCTATTCGAAGAGGCGAGCCCTACCAAAGGGCTATGAAGCACTTAGCTGCAGAGGAACACCTACTAGCACGACCGTTTAGCTTGGAAAGAAAGCCGAAAAATTCAAAAACCCAGCCCACAGGTCATCTGATAACCAAAAATTTGGGCCAGAAGAAGCAAAAAAACCCAGTCAGGCAAGTTTGACTGCAGGAAAAGATAACATTGCTCTAGCAACAAATGGAATAGTTAAAAACAATTTGTATCACCGGTTGCCTAGCGGCCATACCCAAATATTTGTAGAAATATAGCAAGAATAAACCTAATTTGCAACATATAAGTAATTAAACGAGGGGTTGCTTACGAAACTGCATGATAATTATAGGAGAGTAATTAAAAATAAGATATAGCTAATTATACCTAGTTTAAAGCATGCAAACATTGACAAAAGCCAACCATAAATATTCAAGTTCAAAAATTCAGCTAGCGAAAGTTCAATACTACGGGGGGCACTCCAAAAGTATCGTAACAAATCCTCCCCCAACAAAAGGGAGGGTAAATCACCCCAGATTTACCCGACCATACAAATGCCAACAAAAGAAATCGCCCTAAGAGACAAAAAAAACGATGCCTGCCGGAAGGAAACAAAGGGAAGGAACAAAGGATCTAAAGAAGTAGACAAGAAGAGAGGATGTAAGAGTTCAAGCACATCATCGAAGACAACTAGACACCAACCTCTTCCGTCGCTGCAAGATGATGTGAGCTGCGCCGGTGGAAGGGAAGGTTACGTCAGGTTGCAACAAAGATGCACCCGAAACGCAAACACCTCGGAAAGATGTGGAGTGGGAGACAGGAAAGCGAACGACACAGAAGAAGGAAGGGAAAGGAAAACCAACCTCAACCAAGGGTTAAGTACTTAGGCCCAGGATCGACCTACAGCACTGAAGCTATCTCCAAATGACAGAAGATAGAACTGATATCCAAAATAACACGAAGTATAAAGAGAACGAGCACAGCAAAAAGAGGGAACATCCCTTTCAAACAAGAAAAAAAAATGAGACAGAGAAAGATGCGAGAAATGAAGGGACCAGATGTTTAGGTCGGGACTCCAATTCGAGAAAAAGGAAAGGTGAGTTGGGTCCCAAAGGTTCCGTCCGACGTCCCCAAACCAGCCACCCAAAAAGACGTAGACTAAACCAAATCATCATTATCGTCGACAGCGTTGTTGAGCTTCAAGTCTTTGGCATGCCAATTCCCGCGTAGACGTCCGTCTGGATCCTTAAGTTGATATATGAAGCGAGACAATTTCTTATGAATTATAAAGGGTCCAATGAACTTGGGTGCCAATTTAGCAGTATAGTGGTTAGCAGCATCCGATTGCGTGAAGTTTCTTCTCCAAACGGAGTTGCCTACCTGATATTCATCAGGTCGTCTTCGCAGGTTGTAGTAGACCTTCGAACGATCGTAGGCCCTAGCAAGACGAACTTTTACTTCTTTGTACAACCGTTGCAGCGCTTGGGCTCTTATGTTGGGGTTTTCATCCCTGATGACACGAAGTTCGGGACCTTCATCTTCAGGTCTTTCTTCCGGATTCCCGTCGAGTGTAATTTCTCGGCCAAAATTCAAAAAGTAGGGGCTATGACCAGTGACATCATGCTTGGAGGTTCTTATGGCACAAGCGACTTGTTGTAAGTATTTATCCCACTCACGTTGTTTGTCGGACACGTACGCTGTAAGCATTGTTTTCAGAACACGATTGATGCGTTCCGTTGGATTTGCCTGAGGGTGATACAACGCTGTAAACGCTATTCTGCAGCCATAGTTCCTAGCCAAGGCAGTAAATTCGCGACTCTTGAACTGGACACCATTGTCGCAGATAATTCTCTTCGGAGCGCCAAACAATAAAAACACGTTTTCTTCAACGTGACGTACGACTGCAGCGGCCGTAGCCTTACGAAGGGGAAATACAAGAGGAAGTTTAGAGAAACAATCAGCCACTACGAGTATATACTGATATCCCCGAGAAGAACGAGGTAGAGGTCCTATGAGGTCCATACAGATAACCTCCCAGGGCTTCGAGATGTTTGTGTGACCTCCCATATGTCCAGCGGGTGGTCGTTGGTCAGGCTTAGTGCGGGAACACACCTTGCAGTTGCGAATGTAGCGCAGAACGTCCGTTCGCATCTTGGGCCAGTAGTACCTCTGAGCTATACGACCTAAGGTTTTCGAAACGCCGAGATGTCCTGAGGTAGGATCATCATGATTACGTCTAAGTACTTCTGAACGTTTGTCCTTAGGTAGAACTATCTTCCAATCTTCATTGGCCTGCATGAGTTCTGGATACGGACTCCTAACATGTTTGTAGAGTTGCGAATTCGACTCGCGCCAAGCAGGATAGTGCTGTGGATCGTTTCGGACTTTTAGGCGCATCCGAGCATACCAGCGATCTCGAATATCGTCGTCCTCAGTGACTTCATCGACAATAGGTACGGACCTGGATAGAGCGTCAGGTACGACATTGTCTTTGCCTTTGCGATGGATAACATTGAAATTATATTGTTGTAGGCGTATGGCCCAACGCGCAATGCGTCCTATGGGGTCTTTAATATTATGCAACCACTTGAGGGCGTAGTGGTCGGTCACGACGTCGAACTTAGTTCCCTCGATGTACGGGCGAAGTTTTTCGATGGCGAAGAGTACCGCGAGACATTCACGTTCCGTTGTGCTGAACTTCCGCTCATTCTTCGTGAGTGAACGGCTTATATAGCAGACGACCTTCTCTCCCTCAGGATACGTCTGGGACAAGACGGCTCCGAGTCCATAACCGGAGGCGTCCGTCTGAATGGTGAAGGGACGACTGAAATCTGGGCAAGAGAGCACAGGGGCCGAGACGAGGCAGTCTTTAATGGTGTCAAATGCGGTTTGACATTCCTCAGACCAAACAAACTTCTGGTTCTTGCGAAGCAGGCGAGTCATAGGTGACACAACTGCAGAAAAGTTAGGCACAAAGCGCCGATACCACGATGCCATTCCCAATATCCTTCTAACCTCTGGTACCGTCTTGGGGTTAGGGATGTTCAAGATTGCTTCGACCTTTTCCGGGTCGACGAGTAGACCTTTGGAGTTCACGACGTACCCCAGGTACTTCAGTTCGGGCTTGCAAAAATGACATTTTTCCCGGTTCAAAGTTAGGCCGGCCTTGGCGATCCTAGATATGACTTCCTTCAAGACCTCCAGGTGTTGTTCGAAGGTAGGAGTGCAGATAATAATGTCATCCAAGTATGTGAAGGCGTAAGGTTCTAGGTCGGCACCAATAACTCGGTCGATAAGACGTTGCCAAGTCGCCGGGGCGGTATGAAGGCCGAACGGGAGGCGACAAAATTGGTACAACCCACGATTAGGGACAGTGAATGCAGTTAGCGGACGGCTAGCGACAGAAACCGGCACCTGAAAGTAAGCTGACTTGACATCTAACGTGGTCAGGTATTGTGCATCACGTAACTTGTCCAAGATGTTGCTGATGTACGGAAGTGGATAGGCATCAGGTTGGCTCACCTTGTTGAGCTTCCGATAGTCTACGCAGAAGCGGTAGGAACCATCCTTCTTCTTTATCATAACGATGGGCGATGACCAAGCGGATGTTGAGGGTTCCACAATGCCCTTTTCTAACATATCGTCGAGCTCTTGATTCACGTGCTGTTGTAAAGCAGGCGAGATTGGATAATAGCGCTGCTTAATTGGTTCAGCATCTGTCTTGATTACATGCTCCACTAAATGGGTGCATCCTACACCATCTCCTATCAAAGAAAAAGCTTCGCTGATAGTCTGATCAAGCACAGCTTGTTCGTCGTTCGTGAGGTGTTCAGTTGAACGGATCGCAGCGATTTGCTCATCAGCCGAGGCTTTGGAGAAGGTCCATTCCCCATGGCGAAGATCTGGCACAAGGGCCATCCTTTTCCAGAAGTCGGTGCCCAAAATTAATGTATGTGGGAGTGAAGGAATAACCAGGACTTCGAAAGTTCTCACGCGATCTCTCAGTACGATGGGGACGGTAAGTGTACCTATACTATGGCATTTCTCACCATTGGCGACGCTGCAGGTGGTAGATTTAGCAGAGCTTAATTTGCAGACGTCCTTCAATACTTCCCATCCTTGTCGACCTAAAATGGTACGGCTCGCGCCGGAGTCCAACAAGCCAAGTAGATCCTTGCCATAAATTGAAACACGAAGATAGGGCCTTTCATCTTTACTGGCGTGACTCAAGATGAAATCGAGCAGAATGCGATGTTCAGTAGGTAAATCGGTCGTTGTTTGTGACTGTTTGACAATATTAGCTTCAGAGTTTTCCTTCCTAGAATTGCGAAGTGATGGGCACTGGGCCATGCGATGATCGGGCTTTCCGCAGTTCCAGCAAACACCAAAGGGTCGAGCAGCTGTAACCTCGCAGACTTGTTCTTCGGCAGAGGGACTAGGAGTGGAACTAGTTTCCTCAATGACAGCAGCTCTAGCTCCAAAACGGGGCTTGTGATAAGCCAAGTCAGGTTCGAGGGCTTGATAAGGCGGAGGTGGATTCTTGAACCTCGAAGCACGCACCTTAGCATCTTCAATTAATTTTCCAAGTTGTCTAAGCTGCGAGATACTCGTGGGAGAGTAGAGAGCCAGCTGTGCCTGTAAGTATGGTTGCAAGTTCCTACGCATAATCTCTATGCGCTCCATTTCCACAGGTACACGAGAAAGGCGACTAAAAAGGTTCTCCATGACAGCGATGTAGACCGTTACGGGCTCATCGGGTCCTTGGGTTCTACTACGGATCTCATCCCATAAGCTAGTTTCGTAGTCGCAAGGCAGAAAAGCGGCTTTCAAGGCGATGATCAATTCATCCCATGAACGGATAGTGTTGCGAATGGAACGAAACCAAATTCGAGCGTTGCCAGTGAACAATTCGATGGCAGCAGCAAAAAGTTGATCCTTGGACACGTTTCGAGCTACACGAGTCTCTTCTATCTCTTCCAGGAAGCTAGTCAAACCATTTCCTCCATCGAAGGTGATCCTCCATTTATTGATGGCTAAATAATTGGCTGAAGTGTGTCTATACGACGCAGAAGGATTGACTTCTTCAGCAGCAGACGAGCGTCGATTGACGGCATCGGCAAAGGGTGGATAATCCAAGTACATGCCAGGTTGAATGGCTGAGCTAGAGGGAATAGACTGCGGGGCAGAAAACTGTGAAGTGAACAAAGGGTGACTCCACGTAACCGAATTAGCAGTAGGACGAATAGGCAAGGCAGCGTCTTCCTGAGACGTAGTGACAACAGAGCTATGGGGGCGAATATGAGTTTCCTGAGGCGAAGCTACTGAACCGTCGTCCGAGCTTGAATCACTTGGTGCAGCTGTTGTGTCATTACGAGCATGAGCATCAGCGTGAAGCTGAAGTTTCGCTTCCAAGGCGGCAATTAATTGTTCGCATCTATCCTTCAAGGACTCCAACCTAGAAGCGGAATCTGGTTCTGCTAGAATATGACCTAGACGACCTTGAACATGAAGAAGGCGAGTACCTAATCGTTGGGCATCATTGTCCAGGTTCCTAGAGGTGCAACTATCAATTTCGGCAACTAAAATGGAGAGTTTGTCTTCGCAGATCGCAAGTTCTTCAGTAGCGTCCAGAGACACGGGAGTGAAAGTGACATTCATAAGAAGATCCATCTTCAGACGGGCACGAAGTAATTTACGTTTGTCTTGGACGTTGCCCTGAATGGCAATGTCTCTAACTCGAAGCTCATAATCGAGTTCATCGACGAGCAGTCGATTAACATCTAATTTAAATACCATCTTGCTGTTCCAACAGGACAAGATGATCACAAAAACTTATTTAAACTAGGCTTATAACTAACCCAAGCAAAAACCTGTAAATAGCATGCAATAAACAAACCTATAACTAGCAATAATCAATTGTAAATACCCAACAAGTATCGACAATAAATAATACCAAATGTAAATCACCTAGCCAATAATAAATTCTAACACCCTAACAATTCGATTTGCACTATAGTACCACCAAGTATCCTAATAACGACGTAGTCAAAAATCCTTTCAAGGCCCCAAAGCGTTGGGCGTCAAAATCTTCTTGTTAGGGAAGATAGACGGTCGGCCTTACCTTTTGGCGAAAGTTATAATTGATGTTTTGCCGGCTGGTAACTATCGGCCTAATTGGGCTAGCTCGCCGCGAGGGTCGCAGGGTTCCAGCTATGCTGAAAAAGTATAAAAAAAAAATAGGGCGCCAGGTCCACGACTCAAGTTCTAATCCTTATGCCGGACCGTACATAAGGTCAGGACAATTTCCAGCAGCACAAAGAAAACAATCAAATCAACCACCAAAGAAAATATCACAGCTTTATTAATAAAGAGTTTGGTGCGTACTATAGTGCAATGCTAATATAAACTAAATACAAATATCACAGCAGGCAATATTTTTACCAACATCAAAGAACACACCGTATGCGACATGCAATAGTAAATGTATATACAAATTCAAATATAAGTATTGGGCAAATAGTAGCCCACGAGCAGCAATGACTATGAACTAACACATTAAAACATTGTGCGGTTACAACGGAGCGTAGCGAGTATTAAATTTAAAAAGAAAATAAATTGATCAAGCGCGAGTCGCGGAGCGAGTTTAAAATTTCGCGTATACCGGCTCAGAGCAATACAAGACCACCTCGGCTAACGTTTTAACCCCGAAGGTTAGCCCTAAATGACGCTATATCTATATTCAGAATTTTCTAAAGGGCGGAATCAGCGTGCGCTTGCGTGGCCACACATGAACGACGGTGTCCATATTAAAAATGCATTAAGTGTACGTATGTAGATTTATATGCTAAAGAAAGCAAAGGCTTGGATTTGCCCCTTACTCGGTTAACGGAGATCTACAATAACCACAACGCTCCCGGAGTCGGCTTACGAGACACGCTACTGAAGTGTGCCTAACTTCGCGCCGAAGGTTTGACATGCAAATATTAACTGTTGTTTTGGTGATGAACACAGCGAAACTTTAAGGCGTCCGAACTGTGTTATGCAAGCGGGTGAGTAAAAGCGACGTCCAGAAAGGACACAAGTGAAGCTCAAAGTTATACTCGATAAATCTTTCAGATAACGCAGAGGTCAATAAGGCTAGGAGACCCGAAGGCACAAACGGAGCAATACACAGGTAAACCTTACGACCTTAATTTAGCAAGTAGCAGAGGGTAACCGCATGTCATTGCGCGGCGGCCCTAACATTTAATTACACAAATTCCAAATATTACTAAACTAACGATGCACGAAACCTATCACCTAAATCACATGCCCGAAGTGCTAACGGCATGAAACAGTATGATTCAATTATAAAGTACAACAGGCGCAATGCATATTATCTACAATAACGTCTTGCCTGCAGGAAAGTTTACCAGAACCTAATCTCTCCGTTTGCTCCCCTGTTGTTGGACGTAGCTAGCGAAGCAACGAGGGCGGCTGCAGCTGCGGGAGGCAGTGCCAGCTGTGGAGGCTGCAGAATGACTTGCAGGTGAGTGTAAAGCAGTTGCTCAATCTTCAGTGTTGCCCACGAGGGTTGCAACATTCACAGGCGATGCGACTATCTTAGGGCCCAGTGCATCGAACTGGATTCCAGCAGGGTGCAGTCGAACGGGATAGGCCTGCTCCAGACAGGAAGGATTTCAAGCAGATGGGGAGTGTTTTAATTCCCACCGGGAATTTTTGGCTAAAAACGCACAGAACCCAAATGTATTCCCGATTAAGAAGAAACTGACCTAGTCTTACCTCCAGCTGGGGGTCGAGCCGAGAGGAGCGCGCTAAAGTAGGCGTCCAGGAGATCCGCCAAAAGCGAAGGGATGCAAGTAAGTAGCTATCTAATCATTACGAACATCCACGATAACGCAGAAATGCTTCCAGATCCCTCAAACAATCTATTCGAAGAGGCGAGCCCTACCAAAGGGCTATGAAGCACTTAGCTGCAGAGGAACACCTACTAGCACGACCGTTTAGCTTGGAAAGAAAGCCGAAAAATTCAAAAACCCAGCCCACAGGTCATCTGATAACCAAAAATTTGGGCCAGAAGAAGCAAAAAAACCCAGTCAGGCAAGTTTGACTGCAGGAAAAGATAACATTGCTCTAGCAACAAATGGAATAGTTAAAAACAATTTGTATCACCGGTTGCCTAGCGGCCATACCCAAATATTTGTAGAAATATAGCAAGAATAAACCTAATTTGCAACATATAAGTAATTAAACGAGGGGTTGCTTACGAAACTGCATGATAATTATAGGAGAGTAATTAAAAATAAGATATAGCTAATTATACCTAGTTTAAAGCATGCAAACATTGACAAAAGCCAACCATAAATATTCAAGTTCAAAAATTCAGCTAGCGAAAGTTCAATACTACGGGGGGCACTCCAAAAGTATCGTAACATGCGTTGAAGTTGGGGGAGATTATATTGAAAAATAAAATTATTTAAAAAACCGTATGTAATTCGTTTCGTAGTTAGGTAGATAACTTTTCTAGTTCCCCTCGTATATTATAATTCTTAATACGTTTTTGCTTACAGTGCAGTTTTATTTTTTACTTATAGCAAAAATTAACGAACTGTAACTATTTTGGAAAAAGGTTTCTGAAAGAGATTCCGCTCTTATTTAGCTCTAATAATAATAATCACAACTGTCTTAAAAAACAAAGTTTCTGCATTCAGGTTTAATTGCAAAAACAGCAATTTTGAGTTCAGTTCAGTAGATGATCCGTTTCGTATGTTCTGTATACATAGTAGATTACAAACACCTAATTCAAACTGAAGCAGTGGAAAGGAAGAAATCCTAAACTGAATCTAATATTAACAATTACAAAAAGATATACATTCAATCTATATTGTCTAGTGTTAGGTAAATTACACGATTATGGATTAACACTTTTTTATTATACCTGCATCAGAATCGCCATTTAAAGCACGCCTGAGCGTGCGAATACAGGCGATTAAAGCTCGACGAGCTTTAAAGGTTGTCAAGGAAACGACTGATCGTAACAACGGACATGGACGCGACAAAAACGAAAATAATTCTCGTAACTATAGTAGCAATATTATTATGCCCTCTCGATTTATCACGAAAAAAATTATTTCTAAGTTTTTAGTGCGTAATTTATTTCCAGTATTGGAGGTATAATAAAAAAATAGCGTAAAGTATTCGTGGATAACTGGTTTTTAAAACACTTGCTCTATTTCGAGCACTCCGGCTACGCCGTCGTGCTCGAAAACTCGCGCGTGTTTTAAAGACCTTCTTATCCACTCATACTTTAATATACTATTATTCAATTTTGACAGTTTAAAGTGACATTATTAACTCCATAACAACCTTTATAAGCAGTCAATTATTCACAAGTGAAATTTTAGCAATTTAATTCACTAGTGAATTAAAAATGTTTAATTAACTTGTGAATTAAAAAAGTTTCAATAAAGAATAACATATTTATATTATTTCTACAAATATTTACATTCAATTATTCTTTCTCTTTGTAGTGTGTAATATGTAATTACTAAAATTTAGATCAAATCAACGATGAATGGGCAAATTTATGTCTTGATTTGAATATTTTTTAATTTTTTATTCAAAATTTCGTCAAAATTGAATAAAAACATACAGTGTGTCTCACTTTTGAACTTGACACCCCTGTAACGTCGTTATTTATTTTCTGATTGATTTTAAATTTTGCACAATTATAATACCTGGTAAAAGGGTTATCTTCACAATTTTAAAATAATTGTACTGCATATCGGTAGCCTACTACAATCAGAAATAAACTCAAAAATCTAAAACACATAGTAGGCCTTGTTTAATCGTAAAAGTAGTGGTGACAATCGTTTTAGGACCACCTGAAAACCCTAAAATCAAATTTTGGTCACAAAATTCTGAGTAGCGATTGTTTTATGCAATATTAAAGTTAAATCAAAATTATTTCGTTTTTACTATTTATTTTACGCAGTAGTAGTGCTTTTGTCTAAAAGCTATTATGGAAGTTGCTCGAACACATGTTTGTTTAATACAATTACAAAGATTAACTTTTTATTTTAAATTTCACTACAGAACTTAAAAAAACTAGACTAATATTGAAATTATGTAGCAGTTTGTCTAATACAGTCATACCTCGTCATTCGCGGCTTTGATTTTACGCGGGGCACCTTTGTGCTCCCTTTTCTTTCGCGGACATTTGCTTTGCCGTTCGCGGATGGAATTGCCAAAGTAAACTGTTTCAACTTTCACACACTAACGGCCGGTCTTATGAAGGCCACTAATCTGACGTTAACTTTAATTCGCTGTTAAAATAAACAAAAGCGCATAAAAATTTGTTTACTAATGAATAATATGTCATAAGCGGCAACGTTTTGATGAGCTTTTGTTTATTTTAACAGCAATTTAAAGTTAACGTCAAGTTAGTGACCTTCATAAGACCGGCCGTAAGTAAATAAAGCAGACGTATGTGGTTTATGTCATGAACACCTAAATAACATTATTTATCACGATCTTGTAAACACACTTATCGAGCCCATTTCTTTGAATCTCTTATTACCATTAATCGGACCTGTTTAATTTTGAATTAAACAGACATAAATTTCAGTCCAAATTTAAATATCGTTCACAATTTAAAAGCCAGTGTTGTTTCGCAATCAAACGAGTTAAAGGCCAGAAAACTGCAACTTGCAAATCGCACAAATAAAGGACCCACAATCTCGAGTTCAGCGCACGAACTTGCAAACGCATGCGGAACTATAACAGCTTACCGCCTGCTGAGTAGTTGTTTTGTAATATTAGAATTGTTTCACTAATCTACACTTCGCACTTTGATATGTTGTTATTTAGTTAAGCAATTAGTTTTTGTATAAATAGACCGTTTATTTTGGTAATAAATCAATCGACATCTAATGTTTGATTCATTCGCAACGTTGCTGCCCTCTTCCAAGCCATAATTCATAAAACGTGAGGGTGCGTTTTAAGGGTAGCAACATCATCATCCCTTTAAGTGCCATTGACTACATTGGCTTAATACATGAATGCAGTCTCATTCATGTACTTAAAAATTAGGGATAAAGAACCAGTGCAATCAACAGAAACATGATCCAGCCTCCAGGCATTTTTGTTCAGAACTGAAATAAATTGTAAAATGATAACTTGAATAAACAAATGGACATTCGAGCTCTAGATTCGAGTGGCAGACTTATGTTACGTATGGGATTTTTATTTGTATACGCACGTTTATGTATCTTTGCATTTTTTGAGGTTGCATAGTATAAATAAATCTTGTTTAAGGAACCTAACCCCGTTTTTATTATTTATGTGTTTACTTGCGCATCGCGGTTTTGCGCTTCGCGGTGTTCTTCTGAAACGTAACCCCCGCGAACGGCGAGGTCTGACTGTACTATATTATTAAAGTTAGAATAAAATTGTCTTTTTACTTTTTAATGTAGACCACAATGCACTGGTCTTATCTAATAATTATCATCAATTTACAAAACTAGATTTTTCCAATTTCCACCAAACTCCCTTGTCTAATGCACTTTTCAATCCACTTTCTGTTATTTGAAACAATATTTGCAGTTGTCGTGGAGTTATTTCAGCGCATGCTTGTCTAATAAACAGATCTTCTCTATTTTGGCTATTACCTTGATACACTTTTTTGTTTTAGGACTCCCCATAAAAAGAATTCTAGAGGAGTTAGATCGAGCGGTCTAGGGAGCCATAATATTAAGGGGCTATTAGGACCTATTCATCTCATTGGAAACATTCCATTTAACCAATCGCGAACAATTCTGGCATTATGAATTGGCGCGCCATCTAATTGCAGATACAAATCTCTTCTTACTGCTAAAGGTAACTCATCAAGTACGTCTTGAAAATCAGTATTAAGAAAATGCAGTCACCGTTGTGATGTAAAATTCTCATTGTAAAAATTTGAACCAATATTTCTGTTATTTAAGATTCCACACCATACATTGATCTTCTGGGAACACTGTCTCCTACAATTTATAGTCAAGTTGGGATTTTCAAATGCCCACTATCTACAATTTTGTGATGAAACGACTCCATTAGTTGTAAAAGTGGCTTAATCCGTAAATATAAACCTTTAAAAAGATCCTGTTATTAAAAAAATTTCCTTGTGCCCATAGATAATATTCCATTCTCCTAATTTCATCGTTTTCTTCAGGGTAATGCAGAAAAAATGTATATGGTTTGAGTTTGTGCCGTTTAAGACACCTCCACACATTTGATTGTGAGATTTGAAGTTGCAGTCCAACCTTATGTATGCTTAGCTTACGATTAGCACGTATAGCATCCAAGATCACTTCATCTGCGGCAGGATCAATTCATTTTTATGTTCAGGTCTAGTAGATTTAGAAACACTACCAGAAACATTAAACAAATTATTAATATTTGCAACTGTTTCAAAAGTAACATTTTTATGCGGATGTCTAGCATTGAATTCTCTAGCTGCTTCTCTGAATGAACGACGATTATCACCCACTAAACGAACTAATTCAATTTTTTCAGCAACCGATAAAAACCTTTCAGCCATTCTTCACAATACAGGATAAAACAAATTTCCATAGCCGTCCTCGTTATCGCGTTCAAGTAGGTATTGTAGTGAAATTTAAAATAAAAAGTTAATCTTTGTAACTGTATTAAACAAACATGTGTTCGAGCAACTTGACAAAAGCACTGTACTAATGCGTAAAATAAATAGTAAAAACGAAATAATTGTGATTTAACTTTAATATTGCATAAAACAATTGCTACTCAAAATTTTGTAACCAAAATTTGATTTTAGGGTTTTCAGGTGGTCCTAAAACGATTGTCACAACTACTTTTACGATTAAACAAAGCCTACTATGTTTTTTAGATTTTTTGCGTTTATTTCTGATTGCAGTAGGCTACCGATATGCAGTACAATTATTTTAAAATTGTGAAGATAAACCTTTTACGAGGTAGTATAATTGTGCAAAATTTAAAATCAATCAGAAAATAAATAACAACGTTACAGAGGTGTCAAGTTAAAAAGTGAGACACACTGTATATACACCACATGAATTAAACATTTATTCACTCAAAGATATGATTTCACTCGCACTACGTGCTCGTGTTTAATTTCACTTCCTACTGTATAATATTTATTATAACATAATCTAAAACGTACCGTCTTTGTTTTGTTTGCCAGAACTATTTTTTAACATTTTGGTTAATTTATATCTTTTTATGAAATACTTCAATTATTTATAGAGCAAAAAATCTGTTCTTTGTATGCCTAACGGCTGTTGGCTGAGTACAAAAGAAAATTTAAAAAAAAAATGTCTCTTACAAAATTTAGTTGGGTAAACGGTTTAGCCACAAAAAAATATTTTCTAAGCCTGAATCAGTAATTGTAACTTAACACTAGGCTTGTAGGGATTTTGAAAATATTTTTTTTGTGGCTAAACCGTTCACCCAACTAAAATTTTGTAAGAGAGGAAATAGCTTCTAAATTAAAGTAACTATCCAGAAAAAAAATGGTAGTGTGATTATACACGGGGTTAAAATTGTTTAAAGAGTTAATTATTTTTAAAGCCGTCTAGTGGCTAAACTAAGTAACTTTGTATATAGGTAAGTTGATTTAAATCGTCATATTTTGGGCCAAGAAACAGTTTATCGGTTTAAAAACGAATTTTTAATCCAAAGCGATTTTTTAAATTCTATTCATATACAGTAGAACCCCCATTATCCGAAGTAAAATGGGCAGCACCCACCTCGAATAACTGAAAACTCGGATAAGTCGAAGCTCCAAAACCTAAGACTTGAATAATAAGAATTCCCAATGCAGGTTTGACTTTTATAGCCTTGGTTAATCCAAATCTCGGATAACCAAGACTTGGATAATCAGAGTATTACCTACTGTAGCTAGTTCTATCTACTAAAATTTGTTGTTGAAATACAAGATGTGCTGATAAAATGTGTCCTTTTCCTAGTTTGGTATCTGTATGGTCCACCTATTAGTTATTTTGCTTCTAACTGACCAATTTTGCTAATCAGAAGAGTATTACATTTTTTATTTATTTTTAGGGCCATATTTCCTCCACTGACCTTGCCTCTGTTGATAAATTTTTTACAGCTGTATTATAAGTTATAACATTCTCTACAGTTTTATTTATTTATATATTGAAGGCAGACAGCTATCAGCTGTTTATACCTCTGTATAAGGGTTTGGTTGTACATGTCTAAATGCCTAAACTAAACGTAATAGATGTTTCTATATCATTGCATAAAAAAAAACAAAACAAAACAAAAAAAAAAAAAAAGTATTATATAAATTTACATAACAAAGCTAATGACTGTGTCGCAGAAAATTGTCCAATTTGTTTTTAAATGAGTTCAGGGTCTCGGCACTCACAATTTCTTGCGGAAGTCGATTCCATGAATCCACCACACGATTCGTCAGGAAATATTTACGCGTGTTAAGAGAGAAACGCTCCTTGCATAACTTAGCACTATGTCCACGTAATTGAGGGTTCTCACTAAATGTAAACATACCACTTAAACCACTGCAATTGTACTGACCAGTTAGAATTTTGTATGTTTCAATTAGGTCACCACGTTCACGTCTACACTTCAGGGGCGTTAGGTTGAGCCTATTAAGCCTTTCTTCATAAGGTAAATGGTGGAGGCCGACTGGGAGTTTTGTTGCTCTTCGCTGTACGTTTTCCAGTAGGGTAATGTCCTTTTCGAAATAGGGAGACCATATCGCAAAGCCAAATTCGAGGATGGGCCGAACATAGGTTTTGTAAATTTTTTTGAACAATTCTGGAGTTAGTATTGAAAATGCTCTACGTATCAAATATAGTAGTGAGTTCGCTTTTTTAACAATGTTGGTTATGTGGGATTCCCACTTCAGATTATATGTTATTTCAATGCCTAAGTCCTTTTGCGATGTGACGTCTTTAACTGTTTCATTTCCCAACCTATAGGGAAGATGCGGGTTGTTTTTCCCCATGTGAAGCACTGTACATTTTTCTTTGTTTAGCGTTAGTAGCCATTCTTCAGTCTACTTAAGGATTCTCTGCAAGTCTTCTTGAATGATGTCACTTTCGATTAATGGGTTGGCAAAGAATTTCATATCATCTGCGAATACACTCACTGTGGACACAATCAAGTGTCTGAGGTCTGCAGCATAGACAACAAAAAGTAGGGGACCAGGAACCGAGCCCTGTGGCACTCCACTCATGACGTTGTAAGTGTCTGATAAGGTTTCTCCTATTTTTACTTGGTAGTTTCTGTTGGTCAGAAATGACTTTATCCATGCCAGTAGAGGGCCTCGAATGCCAAGATGCTCTAGCTTCAAAAGAAGTCGGTCATGGGGAACACGATCAAAAGCTTTTTCAAAGTCAAGATATACTATATCAATGGGTTCACCCTGGTCAATACATCTAGCCCACATATTTAGACAACTTAGCAAATTCGTTGTGATTGATCTACCTGGTATAAAACCATGTTGTTCGCCTGGAATTACATTACTTGCAAGCAAGAAAGGGACCATGCTGTTCAAGATAATTCTCTCCATACATTTACAGACAACAGAAGTAAGACTGATAGGACGATAGTTGATAGGATCTAACCGAGTTCCTTTTTTGTAGATAGGAGTAACAATTGCATGTTTCCAGGTTTTTGGGAGCTCTCCGCTTTGAAATGATGAAGTCATAATATGTGAAAGTACCGGGGTCAAAGATGCGGAACAATTTTTGAGAAAAATTGCTGGTAGGGTTTCAGGTCCAGGTGCAGATTTGTCATCCAAAGACAGCAGAACTTTTTGAATTTCTTGCTCTGTGAAATTTACGTTTGATATTGAGTCTACGACTCTAGGGAGTTGCGTAACTTTTGGTAGGTTTCCAGTAGAGACTTGTATGTAGGCTTTATGAAACTGGTCTGCAAAGAGGTTTGCGATGGCTACAGGCTCAGTGATTGTGGCTCCGTTTGAGGACTTGAGAACTTTAGGCAAAGCTGGCCTTGAGTTAAGCTGCTTCCCGATGTAGTTATAAAAGTGACGAGTTCCCTTATCTAGTATGCCCTTTTCATAATCAGCTCGTGCTTGCCGAATTTTAGCAGTTATGCTATTTCTTAGTGTCTTGTATTCTTCATATAGATTCGTGTGAGGGTTGGCACGATACGAGTCCTACTTTCGTTTTTTTTCTGCAATTAACCTTATTAAGTCTTTGTTAATCCACGGCTTAGCACTCTCTTTCTTTCCACGAGGTCTTGATGTCGGTACACAATCCGATATTATTTTAAGTGCGGATGCATAAAAGGTACCCCATTTGCGCCATTTGTACAAATTGTTTTATACTCTTATTTACGTACAACCCTGCAGCTGATTTATCTTTTGTTTGACTCATGTGCTAGAACCAATTTCCTGTGTTTGTTTCTTCAGTGCAGCGTATTTCCCATTTCTTACTATTTATGAAATCCTGTATTTAATCTGCTCTTTTGATCACACTATAATTATTCTACAGCAAAAAAATTAATAACACTTTTTATTAACTTGACTAGGAATGTCCACACAAGTTTTCCTAATTATTTTAATCAATTCTTACAGTTAAAGTTGTAGTTTAACTATTCATTTCAGAAGCATAAAATAGGGTTTTATCTATTTATGTCACTCACTACTGCATTGTCACTGTCAAGCTAGGTCAAATTCGAGATTTGCAGGTCAAATTTTGTGTCAGTCTGTCAAATAACAAACAAAACCTAACCTACTCACGTCGAATTTGACACAGACTGACAATACACTTCCGTATTGCCAAACGTATAACACGAATCACAGGCGACTAATTATAAATTTATTTGATCTCTCGGTACTTTCCAAATTGTCACTATGACTTTTTGATTCGATTCACTCGTGGAAAGAATTTAACTTTATTGTCTTGTATAATAAAGGTCTTGTATAATAAAGAACTATTATTTTATTGCCGAAACAGGCACTAAAAATAGTTACATAATTCATTGTGTATCACCCTAGTGTTAATTAAGTGACAAATAAAACTAAAATAAAGCATTGTATGGACGATATACAAAGGACACCTACCAGACGAGGATATCGCAATTGCACTTTCATCATAATACTAAGATTTTTTTCTACGTGTACGGTTGGAGCGGTAACCAGAATGTCAATTACCTCAAAAACGGTAAAATTAAAGGAATTAGGCTAATAGAATTTGGGGGTAAGGACACAAAAGGATCTTTTGGTCTGGGAGCTATAATTTTAGGTTACTTGCAGTTTAAGATTTGTGTGTACGTAGTACACAATGTTCTATCATTTGTGTGGAAACCACTGCTTTTCGGAAATTTTCTGCGCTTGCGCGGTAAACGTCAAACCCAGTGGGGACGCTATACTGAAGTTTTTCCCTATTTACAGTTTCACGCATTGTATTAATACAAATCTAACATCCGGTATAAAAATGAAAATTAAATATACAGGTGATAATAATTAATAACTCGTAGTTTTTAACAAAATACCATTGCTGATTTCTGATAGATAATTCAATTAACTATGCACATGTGCTTCTTTATCTAATAAGAGATATTTGCTAACAAATAAAATCAATCTAATTGCTATCTTATTTGATAGTAACAATTAATTAAATACTATCGTTAACAATTGAAGTAGTAGCCCATAATAATGAAATCTTACTTTAGGCGAGTAATTGTAATGCAAGAAGCGTAGTATTACTATAATAAAATAAAAAAAGATTATGTATTTCGTTCTATAATGCAGCAGCGAAATACAGGGTGTTTCCAAAATAAAGTGACATACTTTGTGGAAGTATTCTAATATCAAAAAGTTATAGCAAATCCGTGTCGGCAAATAAATCCTTTCTAAGATATTAAGCGTTAAAAGTTTTGTCCCATGCCCACACACATTTACCCAGTTATTACCATAACGAACGTTATGAAAAAATGCTCAATTCACAGTTATAAAGTGGGCTAAATACGTCATTTTAACCTAAAAACTACTGCAAGTATATCATTTTGACCTAAAAGTTACGAACAATCTACTGACTTGTCAGTTGTCACAATGAAGCTGTCATTCATTAAGTTGCAAAAATGTGAATTTTTTTTGGCCGTAGTAAAAATAGCGTCAATAACTCGCTCAAAAGTGTATCGTACGCTCGTATTTTAAGTCACTCGGCTTCGCTACACTTCACCTCATTTCTCAAATATACTCGCACGATATACGCCACTTTCGCAGCTTGTTTGTAATATACTATAATAAGAAATTAAAAACAAAATTCATATGGTACAATGCAGCAAGCGTTTTAGGATTTGGCTGTTATCAATTAGGAAAACACACTTAATAGAACCTTACAACCTCACAGCCATTCCCATTGGCATGATCGTACATAAAAATCTTATCCGCTTTTTCACGAATAGAAAAACTTGCCATTGCGTTACTGAAACTGACTTATTTCCGTCTCAAATTCCAGTAGTACAATCACTTGATTGATAACTAAGTAATTTTGATAACATTCACGTTTCGAAGCAACCTAAACCATCCAATTACGATTTTCCAGATTTCATGTTACTTTAAAAGTGACTCTTGAGGTCTTGCGAAAGGTTAGTATATATAGTGCACAAACAATAAAATGGCCAAATATGCCTAATAGTCGCAGAGCCAGCGACAAAAATAGTTACGTCACTTCATTAAGAAAATATCCCATGTTACTATACTCTCTTAACATCGCTGATAATTGATTTGGAAGTCTGCCTGGTTTCCGGTAGTGGAGAAAGCTGCAGCAGGGGCGCAAAGTGGTGGAGATGACAGATAAAATAAACGTATCTGGCAGTACTGAAGTGTAATGTTGGTGGCACTGTTGGTATATGTCCAATTCGAGGTTAGCAGGTTACATTTTGTTTGTTATTTGACACAAAATGACACAAAACCTAACCTGACAACCTCGAATTTGACGTAGACTGACAGTGCTACCAACAATAAACTTGTCACACGTGCACAGACAAATCCTTATTTCCAGACTGGTAATTAAATATACTATTACTATCTGTGCCTCGAATTGAATAGATGCACAGAAAGTGTTTACAGCAGCATTTCCATAGCAACGATCCTTACATAAATGAAATGCCGCCAAAAGCTGACTTTCTATTAGCGAGTAGGGAATAGTATATTACATACCGAGGTGGAAAGTGTTTCATTCCTGTCGAGAGATTAACACCCGTATGCATAGTCGTTCGCCAGCGGATCGCCGGCGACTCGCCGGGGTTTCGTTATGAATAGTATGTTGGCGGCACTGTACGTCTATGTCAAATTCGAGGTTTGCAGGTTAGATTTTATGTCAGTTTCTGGCAAAACTGACGGCAAACCTAACCTGATCACCTCGAATTTGACATAGACGTACAGTGCCGCCAACATACTATTCATAACGAAACTCCGGCGAGTCGCGGGCGATCCGCTGGCGAACGACTATCCATACGGGTGTAAGTAGTTAACCGAGACGCGTAGCGTCGAGGTAAACTTTATCTCGAGACAGGAATGAAACTTTTTACCAAGGTATGTATACTATTTTATTCGCAACCACTTTATTCTAAACAATAATTGGAAAAATTATTATATAATGATACGACAGGTTGTGACGCGCATGAATGGATCAACGAGATTCCCAGTGTCCCTCCCTACTCAGCGGTCGGGAATGGATGGCGCATGAATGGATCAACGAGATTTCCATTGTCCCTACGTACAAAGCGGTCGGGAATGGATTCATTTCCAACCGGCAATCACTTTTCCAACCGGTTGGAAAGTTACAAGTTGGGAATAGCTCATTTTCCATGTTTTTAAAAGTCAGTAATGATCTTATTACATATATGGTTGCGAATAAAAGATATTTAAGTTCCTAGAAGCGCCAGATGCTAAATATTTATTTATGAAAATTGCAGCTATTATCACTATTGCTAGTGCATGTTGTAGAGATGAATTAGTTAAAATTAGTACTGATGATATTGAAGATACCGGAAGGTTTTGATCGTCCAAATTCCCCAAACAAAAACAGCAAGAAAGATTGCTTTGTGGTCAACGAGTAGGGTTGCCATACGTCCCGATTTTTAGGGATTGTACCGATTTGGAGCTAGTTGTCCCACAATAAAATACTGTCCCGAAATGTCCCGATTTTCTTAAAATATATTACGCTTTACCGATTTCGAGCCATTTCTGCAAATTCTGATTCAATGCCTCAAATATAATTTAGAACGAGTTGTTTGACAAAAATGGTGTATCCAATATTTAGCTATTCGCTATTTTAGAATCTGGGTTTTATATCTATGCTTTTTTAAAATAGCCGATTAGTTATGGGTTTATGCCAATAACACCTTGATCTACATTTAATAAGGTAAAAATTGAAAGAAATGTAAGGTTCCAAGAAATCGGATTGATACAAGAATCCAAATGAAACTACTGCTGCTGCAGCAGAAACAGATGTAAATAAGAAGTGATGGTAGAGGTAGTGTCTAATATATATAGGCCCGACACTCCGACTCAGAGTATAGGCCGCTCTTTGCATGAGCTCTTCTGATCCTTGATTCTCGCGGAGGATCAGCCCGCATATTCCTTTTTCTATGTGTTCCTCTTTACAGATTGTTGTGCGTCTTAGCTTGATTTGTTTTCTTATTCCACTCATTTCTATCCGCGATCAGCCCTCTCCAGTTATCAATTCCCATAGCTTTAATGTCCTCGGTCACTTGATCTTGCCACCTTGACTTCGGTCTTCCTCTCGGTCTGGTTTCCGTGGGCTTCCAGTCTGATATTTTCCTTATAGTGGAATTGGGGTCTCTTCTCTGAATATGCCCGAACCATTTTAATCTTTGTGATTTTATTACTTTAACAATGTCTTCTCCCTCCATGAGATCTCTAATTTCATAATTCATAAGTGGTGCGTATTCTCCTTGTATTTTCTTAGGTCCAAATATCTTTCTTAATATTTTTCTTTCTAATACTCGTAGCTTTTCACAGTCTCTTTCAGTAATGCACATGGTTTCTGCTCCGTATGTTATAACTGGCCTAATTGCTGCTTTGTAGATTTTTATCTTGGTACTTCTTCTGATGTGCTTGTTCTTTAGCAGTTTATAGTACTTCCAGTATGCTCTGTTTCCTGCTTTCACTCTTTCATTTATCTCTGAGCTTCTGTTATTTTTATCGCTTACTGTCACTCCTAAGTATTTGAAATATTCCACTCTCTGTAGCTTGTACTCGTTTATCTTCAGTTCTGTAGTGTTGTGCTGGTTTCTTGAACATATGAAGTATTTTGTTTTTTCTGTGTTAATGTTCAGACCTCTTTTTTCGGCTTCTCTTGCTAGTTTTTGAAATGTTTGTTCCAGGGTTCGCTTGTCTCTTGCTATCAATACAAGATCGTCTGCATATCCAATAACTTGGGCTAAGCTTCGGGTGATTGACTTGTCTAGTTGCGATTCCTTTATCGCTGCATCTAAAGCAATATTAAATAGGGTTGTAGACAGACTATCTCCCTGTCTTACTCCTACATTTATGTTGATATATTCTGTGTCCCCGTTTTTTGTCGTTACTTTTGCCATTGATTTTTCCATTGTGATTTTAGTTAACCTCATTAATTTTGCCGGTATGCCCATATTTTTCATTTCTGTTATAAGTTGGTGTCGGTCTACACTATCGAATGCATGTTTGAAATCTATAAAGACCATGTGCAGTTCAATGTCGTATTCATATCCTTTCTCTATAATTTGTGTCAGCATATGAATTGCGTCGATCGTTGATTTCCCTTTTCTGTATCCTTGTTGATATTGTCCTAGTCCCTTTTCTGTGTAATTAGTCAGTCTGTTTCTTACTATTGTTGTTAGTATTTTGTATGTTGTGTTTAGCAGCATAATGGGCCTGTAGTTATGGCATTTTGTGGGGTCTCCTTTTTTGAAAATTGGTATTATTAAACCGTTTCTCCAATCTGTCGGTATCCTCTCTTCTCTCCATATATCTGTGATTAATTTATATATCCTTTTTTGCAGCACTTCTCCGCCACTTTTAATTAGTTCATAATTGATTTCGTCTGGCCCTGCTGCTTTATTTAATTTTAGTTGTTTTACTACTTCCATAAACTCTTCGTATGTCGGTACTTCTTCCTCAGTGTCTCTATCGTCACTTATCTCCTCATATTCTTTTATTTCCATAGTACTGTTGTATAACTTTGAGAAGTGTTTCTTCCAATCGCTTTTCTCAATTTTGGGTGTGGTTCTTTTTTTACTAAGCTGTTCTTTAATATGTTGAAAGAGTTTGCTGTTGTCCTTATTATTTTCTTCCAGCGTCTGCATCTGCTCGTCGATCCAGGCTGATTTTTTCTTTGTGTACAGCTTCGTAGCTTCTTGTTTTATTCTTTTGTATTTATCTCTCTCCTCCTCTCGTTGTGTTTGTAGCCATTTTTGTCTTGCGTTCATTTTTTCTTTGCTTCTGCTTTGGCATTCTTCATCGAACCACTCCTTTGGTTTGCTGTTTTCCATAGGTCCTAATATTCTTTCTGCTGCTTCTAGTATCACCGTCTTTATATTGTTCCATTCTGTCTCTACCTCAGTCTCTGCTTGTCTTTTTAGTTTGTTTTCAATTGCTGTATTAAATTCTTTTTTTATTTCTTCCGTGTTTAGTTTTTTTGTATTCCAGACATTTCTTCTTTTGTTACTTTCCACATTTTTCAGTATTTTTCTTTTTATTGTTCCTATTACCAGTATATGGTCGGTATCGGCGTTGGCTCCTCTGTATGATCTTACGTCTTGTGTAATGCTTTTCCATTTTCTTGAGATTAACATGTGATCTATTTGGTTGCCATCTGTTTTGCCGGGTAACATCCAGGTTATTTTATGCTCTTTTTTATGTATGAATCTTGTACTCATTATATATGTATTTGTCGTTGAGGCTAGGTTACACAATTTCGTTCCGTTGTCATTCGTAATTTCGTGAATGGTTTCTTTTCCTGCTACCTCTGTGTTGTACTCTTCCTTCCCAATCTTAGCATTGAAATCGCCTATTATTATCAATATATCGTTTCTGTGTATGTCTTCGCAAGTTGTCTCCACTTTGTTATAGAATTCTGACTTCTCTTCTTCACTTGCTTCTTCAGTCGGAGCATAGCAGTTTACTATCGATATGTTAGCTTGTTTATTCTCTATTCTTAGGTAGGATATTCTTCCGTCTATTGCTTTGAAGTGTATTACTTTGTCTTTAGTTTTCCCTCGAACCATGAAACCCGTTCCATTTCTGCCCCTTTTCTTTTCTCCGGCGTAGTACAGTGTATAATCTTTGTTTATAATTTCGCCTTCGCCTTGCCATCTTATTTCCTGAAGCGCTAAAATATCAACTTTATATCTCTTCATCTCCCTCAGTATCTCTTGCACTTTCCCTACTGCTAACATGGTTTGAATATTCCATGTCCCGATTTTAAGTATGTTTTCTTTCCCTCTTTTACGTTTTTCCTTTTTGTAGTATTTATTTTTCTCCTTGTCATTGTCCATTTCCGTTGCTTTGTTTGTTATCTTTTGTTCTGCCCGACCGTTATTTTTTAATAGTTTTTTGGAAGCGTGGGGCTGTCTTCTTCTTCTTCTTCCATATATAAGTCTCTTGCGTTATTGTCCCATTTCCAGAGTTGCCCCTCCACCCATAGTTTTTTGAAGCCTATTTTAACTCTTTTGCCTTTTTTCTTTTCTGTTTCTGCTAAGCCCTTTATTTTGCTTTGGATTCTGCGTTCATTGTAGGTTCTGTCTTCATCTATGTAGATTTCTGTACCTTTTAATATTTTCTTTTCCTTCATAATCTTTCTCTTGTCCTCAATGTTTCTGAATTTCGCAATCACACACGGCATTTGGTTCTTTGTGGGGATTAGCGTTACTTCTTGTATCTCTGCTTGTATCTTTAATTTGGTGTTTAGGAGATTTTCCACATCTCTTTTAGCTGTCTGTGGTTTAGTTCTGATACCTTTAATTATCACATTTCTTTGTTTTTCCCTTTTTTCGTTAAATTCCATTTTTTGCTCAATTTCATTCACCCGTTGTTTCCATATTTCTTTTTCTTTCTTTATTTCCTCTAGTTCCTTCTTCATCAGTAGTTGCTCATTTTTCAGATCCGTTATCTCAGTCAGCATTGTGTCCAATTTGATTTCAATTCTCGAATTTCTTTTTTCCATTTCATTCAGCTTTTCTAGTATTTCTGTTACTGCGTTTTCCATTGTTGCTAATATTTTATTTATCCAAAGGAAATTAGAATAAATTAAAGTTCAATGAACAGAAAGGCAAGAGTAAAATAAAATAAACTAACAATGAATATTTCTTAATCCGGCCCTGTCGTTCACACACGTTATCAGTAAAATATTTACAGGTTCTATATTTACAAATTCTTATCTCATTCACACCGCGTAAAAGGCCACAAGCCGGTCGACCCGTCGGACCTTGGCCTCTATTGATGTTTATTTCTTTAAGGAATATTTATTTGACTGTAACCCGACGGCGGTCACAATTTATGCGTACAAACCAATCCCACCCTCTTGTTATGTCTCAAAATGTCCCGTCCCACTCCTCATGCACTCACCGAATCAACCTTCAGGTCCCACTTCACCCCTAACATCCCAGTAACTTGAGTCCCATTACAGAGCGAAACTCAACCAAACAGCACACTCCCGCTGCACACAACAATCCCAGTGTCTAATATACCTACTAAAAAACACATATTGTAAAATTAACATTTTTATTCGAGCTTCGTATTAGTATTGTATATTAATTTGAAATATAAATCTGTAATTTCAATATAGTTTAGGAAAATTAGTAAGCTAATTATCTTCTTAGAATAATATATTTGACGTTTCGTCAGCTCAGCTGATTTCCTCAGAAAATACACATTACGTTGAAATACAATAGACTAAAAGGAAAATGAGATTAAGGTTAGATCACTTAAACAATGAATATTTACTCTTACCTTATGTAATGTCGATTGAAATTTTTAGATTGTAAAGTTGTAAAATGTTCTAAGGTTAATAGTAATTCTTCCAATATAACTTGAAAAGAATATTTAAAACGATTTTGTAGATATAAAATGTCAGATGTCAAAATTTGAAATCTAAATTTTCTTATTTTAAAGGTATAACTTGATACAAAAATTGTATTGTAAAAGATATCTTGATATTAAGTGTCATTTAAATGATATTTTTTTCTTTGTTAATTATAGAAGAAAATTTAGAGAAGATTATAGTAAATGGAATGAAGATTTTCTATGTCGGTTTTGTAATTAATAGAATTTGTGTTTTTTTTTTATTTCAATCATTTCATATACCGTCTGTTCTATAAAAAAGGCCCCGCCTTCTAGCTACTTTATTATTTATTTTAGACCCAATATACCTTATATCAAATCAAATGGCACACAAAAACCTAAATTTTAACACTATCAAAAAAATTTTATCTTCAATTGTTTCAGAGTGGTGACGTCACGTGCAATTTTTTAAATGACACTGTATATATTTTTTTACATTTTCTGGTAGAGGTTTTTTTTCTCTTTTCAACAATATAAATATTTTATGCCCTTACATAAGAAAATTTTCGTGAAAAACTTTTTTATCGGTGGAAGGCCACCATACAAAACTATAAACAAAAGTGTAACTCAGAAAAACAAAACAATAAACACTTTAGATTATTCTGAAATCTGACAGTTAAAGCGTTTGGCTACTATTTGTTTTGTTTTTCTGAGTTACACTTTTGTTTACAGTTTTGTACATGGCCTTCCACTGTGAAAAAGTTTTTGTAATTTTTCACGAAAAATTTTTTATGCAAGTGCATGAAATATTTATATTGTTGAAAACAGAAAAAAAACTCTACCAGAAAATATCAAAAAATATATAGTGTCATTTAAAAAAATTGCACGTGACGTCACCACTCTGAAACAATTGAAGATAAAAATTTGTTGATTGTGTTAATATGTAGGTTTTTACGTGTCACTTGATTTGATATAAGGTTTATTGGGTCTAAAATAAATAATAAAGTAGCTAGAAGGCGGGGCCTTTTTTATAGAACAGACTGTATAAGGCGTTTTTGTAAAATATTTTCTTTTTGCAATATTTTAGGTGAGTTAAAAATAAAATTATGATAATTATCAACTGCATGATCAGAGAGGGCAGTATTTGGTTTATTTGGGTTTAAAATTTTTGTTTTTATAGAATTTTTATGTTGGGTTAATCTTTTTTTTAGATTTTGTTTTGTTTGTCCTATGTATTTAGCATTGCAATTATTACAATTAATTTGGTAAACAATATTTGATTCAGATTGAATTTTTGTTTTATCTTTTAGATTGTTAAAAAATTGAATTCCTATTGTATTGTAATTTTTAAAAGAAATATTAAAATTATTTTTGTTTGTTAATATTTTACTTAAACATTGTGATAGTTTTGGTATGTATGGGATGGAACTGTAAAATGGATTTTTAATGTTTTCATTGTTATTAAATTCTTGTCCTAAACAGTTAGGGTATAAATTGATGGTTACATTATTATTTGTGTTATTATTTTTAATTTTATTTATTCTTTTCTTAATGTTGGTGTTAATGAAGTCAATAGGATAATTATTTTTTAATAATATTTTCTTAA
Source organism: Agriotes lineatus (assembly GCA_940337035.1). Lineage (NCBI taxonomy): Eukaryota > Metazoa > Arthropoda > Insecta > Coleoptera > Elateridae > Agriotes > Agriotes lineatus. The sequence goes on along the minus strand of CALNHX010003075.1, from coordinate 24,316 downwards.
TTTTTATGATATTAGTAATATGAAATTTATTTGAAGGTAATAAAATTGCACGGTCAATTAAGCTATTAATTACACTTCTTTTATATTTTATAGATGTTTGAGAATTATAGTTTAAGTATCTATCAGTTTTAATTTCTTTTCTATGCCAATTTGTTTCAATATTATTATTTTCTGTTCTTATTAAAGTTAGATCAAGAAAATTTATAGAATTATTTATATTTTCATTTTCAATTGTGAATTTTAATCTTGGGTGGTAGTTATTAAATGTTTTAAAAATTTTGATTATTTGGTTTTTATTAGTACAAATAATTATGTCATCTACAAATCGTTTATAAAAACTAATTTCGTTTAAGTTAATTAAAATTTCAGATTCATTTTTTTTTTAATACCAAATACGAAACGTCAAATATATTATTATAAGAAGATAATTAGCTGACTAATTTTCCTAAACTATATTGAATATACCTAAAAGACAGCTGTTATAAACAAACATAATTTTAATAATTCTGTAAGTTGTTTTATTTTTCATTGAAAGATTTTGCAGCTAGTTACATTAAGGTTTATTTACGTTACTAATTTTTATGTTGAAATTAGTTGTGTCGATAGTTACATTTTAATACAAAGGGTTAAGATAAAATAATTTTTGCGTAACGTTTCCTTAATATACTTAGCTTCTTCAAGGCAGATTAAAACAAACTATTATGTTATTAAAAGACATTTAGGTTGAGACTTCTAAAAATAATACAATACAAAATTGTGTATGTGAACAATACCTCCTCCTTTTTTTGTTACCTTATACAAAAAATCTTTTATTTTGATTTATTTTTGGTTAAGATTTCGTGATGTGTGTGTAGTCATTAGTTTCGATTATGTAGGTTCCTGTCAAATATTTTTCACGTATTAATTTGATTAGCTAGGCGAAAAATTTATTTACCACTTTGCATTTATTGTATGATTAGAATATTTTGTTTGTTTTTCTATTTTTCCTTCTTTTGATAGATTTAGTGTTGAACAATTCGCTTTCGTAGTGATTTTGAGTTAGGTTGAAGAATTGGAAAGGTATGATTTGGCTGAGGCTGGGTTTTTAGCAGTAATTTTTTCATCTTTATATTCTTTTATTAATTCACTTTTTTATTCTGAAAGAATGTTTTGTAATACCAATATTACTTGATTTATCAATTGGTACTGCTTCACTTACTTTTATTGATGGGTGTTATGTATGATTAAAATTTAATTTAATTTCTTATGTTATTTGGTTTTATTTTTTGTGGTAATTTATGCCGTCTTGGTTCCCTTGCTTTTCATTGAAAACCCAACTAATTTCAACATAAAAATTAGTAACGTAAATAAACCTCAATATAACTAGCTGTAAAATCTTCTAATGAAAATAAGACAACTTACAGTTTTATATTTCAATTTAATATGCAAATCCAAAAATACAGCTGTAATCAGAATCAACAACCACTTCGTATTAGTGTTTCTGTTAAATTTATTTTATTATTGGTTTCCTTTGTGAACAATAGTTTAGGTGTTTCTTTAGTATTCAGTTTCTAGTATATGTAAATAGCTACAATGAAATTAAAAAAAACTTTTAAAAAATAGAGTAAGAATTAGCTTTTCCCCCAGGAGCACCCCCCCCCCCCTTTCGTAATCTTGTCCCGAAATTGTTATTTTCGAATATGGCAGCCCTATCTGCGAGGCAAATCTAACAAAAATTTTAATTTGGCAAAATTTCTTGTAAGTACAGAGCGGCTAGAAAAACCCCGGCCATTTTTCTTGCGGCGGTCAAGAGACGGCGCTTAGTAAAGTAAATTAAATTAAACTACTGGCAGCAATGCAGAATCCAAGTGGACTACTGAAATTAGTTCATGCGCATTAAAATACCTGAAGCTACTCAAGACGCTTTAGTTATTAAATACACTCCAAATTAAATCAAAACAACCAAAACGCAAAAGATCATTGAAAATTAAAGAAATCAAATAGCAACAAAATAAAAGAACCAGAACGCCAGAACAAATTTCAGGAGTGAAAGATTCGAATGCTGCTTAAATGAAGACCTTCAAGGTTTCAATGTCTTCCTTAACATTGCCGGCACAGACCAAATCTCGAACAATTCCCCATACACTGAAGTCCATAGGTGTTAAGTCACATGATCTTGCAGGCCACTCAATCATGCCCCTTCGCCAATCCAAGATTGCTGGAAGTGTTCATCTAAAAATTGTCGGACTGCTATAGCGTAATGAGGTAGGGCGCCGTCTTGTTGGAAAATTATATCTAGAGAACATTGTTCTAAAATAGCCGGCATTATTCTTTCGTGAAGCAAATTAAGATAAACGTCGCCAGTAATATTTGTTTGCAGAAAAAAGGGACCAATAATTCCTACAGTCCAAATAGCAACCCAAAAGTTAATTCCAGTGTGAAGTGTAATATGGGGATTTTCATCAGAATAATAAACGCAGTTATGGCGACTGACACGACCACATAAATAAAATTTGGCTTTCGTCTGACCACAACAGTCGATCCAATAAAAAATTAGTGTGAGCTTCATCTTTCAATAAATTACAAAACTCTTCGCAAAAAATGGGTCATCTTCATTCAACGAATGCACTAATCTTGGCCGATAACGTTTCAAACTAATTTCACGAATAATAATTTGTATAGATCGGCTGCTAATTCCAAATTCTCGTGAAATTTGTCTTTGCGAAGTTATTGGCTCTTGTAATAGGCGGTTGTGAGTTTCCGCAGCGTTATCAATAGCAACAAAGCTCCTTGGTCTTCCACATATCTTTTTCTGTAGATTTGAAACATCCCTATGTTGTTCAAATTTTTCAATAATTGTAATTATGCTACTGCGAGCTGGTGGTGGTCGATTTGCATAAGTTTGACGCCAATGATGTTGCACTATTTGTACCGCCATTCTGATAGGATAACTCATTAGCACTTGATAACACCATTTCACAATAGCGATACCCGATACCTTGTTAGATTTGTATTCGTATCTGCTTCGCTGCCAGTTTGACAGCAGAATTAATTTTGAAATTGACAGTAGAAAGCAGCGTAGCTAATTTTAATTTAAATACCTAAACATCGTAAAAAACAGCAACAGCTGGTTTTAATAGTTGGAAAAGTAGTTTTTCTAGCCACTCTGTACATTTCCCTTTGCACATTGACCATTTCTGATAACCGTTTTTGCGTTACTATCATTATGAAAAATATAAAACCTATTTGCCACTGTGAATACTTGCGGTCATTAACAGTGGGGGAGGATTATGACTTATGATAAAGACTCGATTTAAAATAAAATTGATATTGCAAATCAAATTCTTGGAAAAAAATGCAATTGAATCTTCAGTTTTTCAGATATAAATCAAAATCTTCAAGAGTGTATACATGCGAAAGTGCTTAACACTTGTTGAAATTTTAAAGTTGACCAAAATTTCCCCCAATTTATATTTTTTTGCATATTGATCATCAAAATCGTCTTCTTTTAACAAAAAATCATAAAGAAAGTAATACTTTTTATACAATTCTAACGGTTAAAGTTGTATTTTATCTACTCATCTACTCATTAACAGTAAATTATTTTGGTTACTAACACAAACCATGCCGAGCTCGCTAGCTCAGTGGTCTACTGGTCTAAGAGTCACGTGTTTGACTCACGATCCCGGTGTTTTTAAAAAATTTTAAAATGCGGACAAAAACATCTACAGAATGCCAAGTGATGTAAAGCCGTGGGTCCCATGTTACTACGATGTGTAGTATGTAAAACATTTCTTGCTATAATTGGACTTTGACCGTACAGCGGTACAACCAGAGCATCGGTGTCTAAGTTACCATATAAAAACAATAGTCACTTTTGACATTAGAAACTGTGTTAAAAACTGTAATTTTTGACAAGACTGTAGAAAAAAGATATGATATTAAAGTTTAGTTTTCTCACAACAAAAAAACACAGCATAAGAATAAACAGCGGCGTCAATGTGTTTTCTCACAATAATTTTTGAGTGATAGTGAGTCACCTACATCCTAAGAATATGGCTGCCTAGTTATTATGATATTAAATACACAGCAGACAGCAGAAGCTGTTTAACTGTGATCACACAGTGCAGTTATTGTGCACAATACATATACTATAATATAAGCAAAAAATAATGATATACATATACATTCAAATCATAAACATAATTATTAATTCGAAACAATATCCTCCGAGTTCTTGTAAGCCCAAGATGCAATAAGCATGCTTGGGGTTTTAGGGAGTGCAGCGGCTGTTTATTCCTTATGCTGTGTTGGGAATAAAATGAAATTATGTACCTTTCATTCGATATATAAAGCACTTCCTTCTTCTCTCATAGCCTGCCATATTTATTACTTTTTACAACACAAACAAACTTATTTCCATGAAATCAGATCAGTTAACTAACAGACAGCGTACATAAATCAAGACAAGTAAGACACTTATGCCAGCTGTTGAAACAGTGGCTTGGGGACACTTTTAAGCTTGACCACCAGATGGCAGAACAATAATTTAAAATACTTAAATTCAAAAGGTTCTGTAATGGCAAAGAAATATTTATTTCTATAATGGTACTTGATAAATATAAAAAATAGATTGTTTTTTGTCACACTTGTAAATTACAGCTTTATGTCCCTAGGGATTATACCTACAGATTTAGTTAGCCTTGATGTGGTAAAGCAGTGGCGCCATCTGTTGATAATAACAAAATCCCCAGGAGACTGTTCAAGGTCATTCAAATCAGCACTTCTGACAGTGAAAGGAAGTACCGGTAAGTGTCTTTACTTCGCTAACGCCTTGACTGTAAATGTATTACTTAAAATCTCGGAATTAAAATCGTGGTTCACTCCCTTGATGAATAACTATTTTCTACAAGCGTTTTACAATGGTGACTTTTTAATTTGTTATATTACCTGCTAAATGGGACACTTGTAAGCACTAGTGCGTGAAAGTAAAAATATCCCTAGCAACCGACAGTTCAACCTGTGCGCCTACCCAGTTTTGAATTTTGAAAAATTTTAAATTATAAATTTTTTGGCAAATGATTAAAAATTAGTATTTTAAAAAATAAATTATCTGTTATAAAGTCCTGTAGACAAAATCTTATATAAAATTCATTGCTTTAGGCATGTCATGTGCGTAAAACACTTATTTCGCAACTTATTACAATAACTATCTTGCACTACCGGGAATAAACGGCTCACTTTAGGCTCCTTTGAGGGACTAAAGTGCTAAATTAATCTTCATCTTGTTTTAATTTTATAGCCCAGTCATATTAGGCAAAAATAGGGATCAACCTCGGAATGAAAGATAATAAGCTGCAAATTGGTATAAACCTTTATTTTGGCGTTCTAAATAATGTCTCAAAAGTCTCATATAATCTCGTGTCCGCGTCTTAAGATATTCAAGGTCAAAGGTCGCAAAAATCGGTTTTTCGGGAATATTTTGATTCCTATGGCTTAAATGACATTTTTACGTATTATGAAAATTGTAGAGTATAAAATTCTTTACAACTTTTGTTCGAACTTTTTTTTCATACGAGTAACCGTTTCCGAGGTAGAGCGTCGAGAGTGCGCAGCGCACTGCCATATATGGCTTAATGCAAGGTCAAGCATGAGTCACGATTAATCGTACGTTGTGAGAAGTTAATTATTCACTAAAATATGAAACTTATGTAATAACGGCTACTATTTATATTCTAATTATTAATTATTTATAATTAATTAAAATAAATATTTTAATTATTTACATTTAATTATTTATATTTTATATTTTATATAATTATATTTTTGATTCTACATTGTATATCTTAATTGAATTTTACGCTAAAGAAATATTATGTATTTTTTCTTTAAAACGTGTAAATTCTTCAATACTTATATTAGAGAGTATACCTGGACATGCGGGTCCCTACCCTACGACCTTATCTATTTATAGTAAGCCGGAGCAGATGTTTTATTGTATAGTTGAGGCCCACTTTCTATTAACCAAGTTTATTCCTTATTAGTTTAAAATTGTGTCTTCGCAACGACGGACGTACAATCTTAAAAGCTATGGCTGATTTGTGTTTCATATGTAACAAGTCACTTTCAGAAAATGTTTCTGTGAATGTTGTCATAAATGTATCATTTGTATAATGATTAATGAATAATGATAAATAAATATATTTCAAAAATTATATATTTTCTTAATTCCTTTTTACCTTAAAATACAATTACAATATATAATCTAGAATTAAAAATAGAATTATATAACATATATAATAGAAATAGTTAAATATAAATAATTAAATTTAAATAATTAAAATATTTATTTTAATTAATTATAAATAATTAATAATTAGAATATAAATAATAGCCGTTATTACATAGGTTTCATATTTATGTGAATAATTTACTTCTCACAATGTACGATTAATCGTGACTCATGCTTGACCTTGCATTAAGCCATATATGGCAGTGCGCTGCGCACTCTCGACGCTCTACCTCGAAAACGGTTACTCGTATGAAAAAAAAGTTCCAACAAAAGTTGTAGAGAATTTTATACTCTACAATTTTTATAATAGGTAAAAATGTTATTTAAGCCATAGGAACCGAAATATTCGCGAAAAACCGATTTTTGCGACCTTTGACCTTGAATATCTTAAGACGCGGACACGAGATTATATGAGACTTTTGAGACATTATTTAGAACGCCAAAATAAAGGTTTATACCAATTTGCAGCTTATTATCTTTCATTCCGAGGTGAAACCCCTAATATGACTGGGCTATTATCCCTTTTTACTTCCTTTTACTATAAAGGAAGTATTGGATTCACCCCAAAAATTCGAAATTGAGTTTTCAACAGATCTTCACGTTTTAGAGTCCCCTGATCCCAAAAAACATATTTTTTTTCATTGGTCTGTGTGTCTGTCTGTGTGTCTGTCTGTCTGTGAACAGAATATCTCACAAACGAAAAGAGGTATGGCGTTGAAACTTCATATATAAGTTTTGTGTACTATGTAGATGAGACAGCAAGCTTTTGAAGAAAATCGCATAACCGGAAGTAGGTGTTTACTCTTGTGATTTTTCAGTTTTTTTCGATTTTTTCAAAAACGGCTCCAACGATTTTTTTTAAACTTTACATTTTTCTTACATTTTTAATGTGTATTGATGTGAGATAGGTGATTTTCCAGTTGAATACTTCTAAAGTGGGTTTCTTTTGGTTTTTTTTCTATTTTTTTTATTAACTCCTATTTTAAATAAAACACCCGGTATATTATTACATTTTTGAATTCACCTTAAAATTCTAGAGAAAATTTGTCTCTTCAACTAACACTCGATTTTGTACCGTTTTTGTAGAATTTGTAATTTTTGAAAATTTTTAACAAATGGTTAAAAATTAAAAATGAAATTTTTGACTAATTATAAGATCACTGTAAAAGGAAGTTGTGTGAGTGTATCACACCAGATTTTTACCATTAGGTGTAAGGCGGGTGAAGTTGAGTTCATTCTTCTGTTTGACATTTTTCTCTCTATTTTTTGTCGTACGTCATTTCATTAACTCCTTCCCATCGTATGCCTTTCTTCTCTGCCTCTTCTTTTATCCCATTTCAATGTTCTTCTCGGTCTTCCGTTTCTGTTCTTTCCTGGTATTTTTGTTTGGTATAATTTTTTTGTCTCTCTTCATTTATGCAACATACCGGGTGGTTGGTCATACCTCTGAACATAGGCAATTTACATCGATTATCACGGTTGTGCATATTTTTGTTCACCATTTTTATGGACAAAAATGGTAGTGGTACTAAATTAAAGAGAATAATTTTCCGCGTTGTTTGGTATTCAGAACTTATTGGATAATGTTAATTGTGCATAAAAATATTTATTTGAAAATTTAGATATTCCCAAATTAGTCCATTTTCTAAACGCTAAAAACTCGCCAAAGTTCTAACTTCGTTGACTCAAAACCGATTTTGAAAATTTTTTTTTTATTATTTCGGTAAAAGTTTATAGAAAAGTTCCCCATAGGTGAGAAGGTGTGCTTTTTATTTTTTCAATTGTTATTAACAAATAAGTGTTTTTTAATATACTCTTAATGAAAACATTTATAACTATTTGATTTATTTAAACAATTGCCTGAAATTTGATAACATAAGGTTTTTGGGGTCACAGATTACGAATCTGGCCTCAAAATGGGTCTAAAAACAAAATGGCGTCGAAGGTCTAATTTTTCATTTTATTTTTTTAATTATTTTTATTAGTAGTCTGGGGAGTTTTGGGGTTGCTGATTACGAATTTGACACTAAAACTTAACTAAAACAAAAAATGGCGGATCAAAAATGGCGGAAAGGGATAATTCCTTTAAATTTCTGATACCTATACCTAGAAGTTTTTTGGGTCGCTCATCCCAAATTTTACTTTAAAATTTACCAAACATGGAAAACGGTGTCTGAAAAATGGTCGAAACAAATGATAGAAGAGTTAAATGAGTATTCAAGATATTATAATTTAATTGATTTATTAAAATTAACCCAAGATACATTTAAAAACAAAAAACAAAATTATTTAGCTTTATTTTCTTCTTCCTGTACTTTTTCCATTGACACTGCCGGTCGTGAATTAAGGCAACTACTTCCGCCACATTCACCGCAAGCCGCTGAGCCTAAGGGCCACTTTTCCTATACCCACAAGCTGGCCCGCAACTAGTTTTGTAGTTGCAAAAAAATAATTTTTAAGATGTTTTGTGGATCTGGTTTTTGTGTCATTAGGATTAGAAAACACTTTCCTGTATCATATTTCCAACCCCAATCTTCCCTTGAAATATCTTGGTTTTCCAGCCACAACTGTGTTTGAAAATACACGAGTTTTAAATGTTGTTCTGCTGGATCCATCGTAGGTCACAATGATGCTAAATTAACGCTACTTTTTTTAGTAGACGCCTTAATAAAAGAATCAAACCCAAAATTCAAAATGTTTTTATTTAAAAAATATATGCATTGTATTGTATGTAACCTCATTTACCTTGAGGTATATGAATAATAAAAAACTTTCAATCACTTAAACATTTCTGTAAGAGTTTAAGCAGTTACCTTTCGTTGCACCATACATTGCAAGTATACATTTTATACCAATTTTTTTTTATATAAATTTTTGCAGTCTCTTGCAAATCACTGCTATTTTAAAATATTTTGACAAATTTATTCTTTCCTGAACATAGCCATTGCTTCATTTACTAGGACTTATCCATGCGGATCTTTAATAAGGTGCCGGTCCTATTCGTCTTGTTCATCCTTATACATCTTTAATATATTAAACTATATTCAAAAGCCATAATCTGCACCTTGACACCAAAACTCGCATGCTAAGATGCTACATTTTTCTCATCTTGCTCTATGGGGTCGAGTCCTGGGCACTTAACGAAACAATCACAAAAAAAATCGAATCCTTTGAAATGTGGTTACACCGGAGAATATTGCGGATATTATGGGAAGACCGTGTAATAAATATTAAAGTCTTAGAGAAAATGAAAAAAAAGTAAAGAGATCATGGACAACACCAAGATACGCAAACTCCAATACTTCGGACAAATAATGAAGAATGAGAATAAGTACATCCTACTACAATCTATTATACAAGGCAAGGTATATGGCAAACGTGGACCAGGACGCGGAAGAATATCTTGGTTGCAAAACCTAAGGGCGTGGTATGGGAAATCATCCAATGAGTTATCTAGGATTGCAACCAATAAAGTGAAGATAGCCGTGTTAATGGCAAACATACTAAATCTGATAAGCACCTGAACAAGAAGAAGAAGAAGATTCTTTCTTCTGTTAAAACATGCTGAAGTGTTACATCCAGTTAAAGCATGTACAGAAAGAACATGCTCACTACAATTCATTGGGATGCGCAAATTGCAGGCTTTTAGAAGAAGATATATTTTTATTTTCTTTATTTTTGGCAGGTTTTAAAAATATATATCTTTATCAGCATGAAACTAAAGCTGTTAATATAAGTAATACGTCTGTATTCTCTGATACTACGACTATGTTTTTATTTGATGCATTGAGAGCTGTTGTAACTATTAACCGATCAGCATCACTTTCAGCTTGAGAGCAAGGATATTATTTGCAGCTAAAGTATATTCTAAAAAATTAATAAAACGACATGAAGGACATTTGCCAGAATGTTTTCTTGAAACAACTTTAAAAACGTGTCTCTTTCAAATCGAATATCTGGTGCAGTTTTCGTTTTTAGACGTCGGTCTCTTTCAGCAGATTTTATTCTATGTTTCTGATAATCGACAAAAACACTAGTGGAGGTGCTAGGTATAAAAAAACTGCAAATTGTGATAAGAAGATCTCCTTTGGCACAAATGTAGTTTATGACTATAGAATTCATTTGAGAAGGGGAGGCATCTCGCAAAGTCGTTAGAATTCAAGATGGCGGCTGAAATTCAAAATGGCGTCATACAATGGAATTGTTTGCAATTTTCTTATTAACTATCGCACAAAAGTGTGTTTGGTGTTAATTTATATGTTTTTTAGGTCAACAAGTTTATTTTTCATGTTAAAAATAAAAGTATTAGTCCGTGCCGGCATACTGGTATTTCCTATGTACAAAAGGCTGTTCTTATCGCAATTTCTCAATTTGTTTACTTTTTATAACAACAAACTTTGGTTTAATGTTCTTTTTTTACTTCGGTATTGAGGAAATGGAGGTAAAACATTAAGGGCCGGTTGCAGAAAGCAATGTTAAGTCTGGTGTTAGCTAACATCGCGTCAAAGTGAACAAAATCGCATCAAATTTTGTTTACTAATGTATTAGTTACCATAAAGATTTGAGATTTGATTCGTTTTTGTTCACTTTGACGTGGCGTTAGCTAACACCAGACTTAACGTTGCTTTTTGCAACCGGCCCTAAATATGGCAAAGCGGCTTCGATTAATATCTGAGTCAAAAAGTGTTGATTGGACCATTTGTATCCTGTGCAAAAGTTATGACTACTTCAGGTAATAAAGTTGAAAGAAATGTCAGTGCTGTAAGTTCCTTAAGTGGAGTGACTTGCCCTGGTCATGAAGAAGCAGATTCAAGGATAATACTTCATCTCAAAGATCATCTCTCAAGAAAATGGATTGAAAAATAATGTTATCCGCTTTGTAGATACAGATGTATTAGTTTCAGTAACTGCATACTTCTTTGAACTGTCAGATAAAAGTCTGGAAACACTTTGTGGTACATTTGGAACAGGGAAGAAATATAAATTTATTCCCGTTCATGCTATAGCTGCATCAATTTGAAGAGAAAAGGCTAATGCTTTACTTGGATTTCACGCTTTCACAGGCTGTGGCAGCAATTCTTGTTTCACGAGAAAGACAAAAAAGTCAACTTGGAAGACATGGATTCTCTTCAAAGAAGCTACTACTGCATTTTCATCCATATCAAAACCGCAAACATCTATTCCTGACAATATATTAAATATTTTAGAAAAATTTGTAGTATCGTTGTACTGTTCAACAATTAACAGCCAAAGTGTCAATTTTGCCAGACAAGAACTGTTTATGACAAAAAATCGCCTTCTTGAAAATCTGTCACCAACAAAGGGTAAACTACAACAACATGTTCTACAAAGTACTTTCCACATTTAGGGACAAGCAGACCAGCGAGAAATAAGGACACCTTCTCCAAATGAATGGGGTTGGTGGTTGGATTATGTATCATGGAAAATAAAATGGTCGGAATTACCAAAAACTGCAGATACTTGTAAAGAATTAATAAAATGTATGTGCAAAATCTGTAAAAATAAGTGTGGCTGTAGAAAAGACTATCTTCCACTTTGTTATACAACTGCAAAAACGAGTGTGACAAATGATATGATAAAACCTGAAGTTCATAAAGTATGTAACTTTAAATGTAAGAGTTGATTTTTGTAAAATCTTGTATAAGTAGGTATTAATAAAAACAGATCTTTTGTATTCATTCTTCTTTAATCTTACTCTATAAATGTGACTTTACGACTTTACAACAAATCTCCTATGTTGATTTTATCCATATTTCTGATATTACAAATGAAATTATTGGCCTAAAACCATATAAATTGACACCAAACACTATTTTGTGTGATGGATAGTAAGAAAATTGCAAAAAATTCCATAGAATGACGCCATTTTGAATTACCGCCACCATCTTGAATACTAACGACTTTTCGAGATGCCTCCCCTTCTTCAATGAATTGTATAATCATAAGCTACATTTATACCAAAGGAAATCTTCTTATCACAATTTGCAGTTTTTTTATTAGATGAGCAATGTAGCACCTCCACTACTTGTTTTTTCCATAATTTCGTACAATACAATTAATATATCTAAAATTGCACCATACTGTTGAACAAGCTGCCATTTGTTTTTATGTAATAACTAATAACATTCCTCCATCGATCACAAACAGAAAAATCTTTTAATTCAGAAATATCTTTTGGAAATTCTACAAAGAGGTCGTAGAAAACACATTTTTAGGCGTTGGAATTTATATATATTCCGAGATATATTCGTATCTTATATTTAAATGTATTTAATCTATTTAAATTTGAGTTAATTTAACAATTTAGCATTTTATTTGTATATAATGTTTATTAAATAATAATAATAATAATTGTACACAATAAAAATTAACCTTTTAATGCTATATTTATAATTACTGTGTCCAAAATCCCTAGATATGAGGCAACGTGCGGAATTCAGAAATGAAGCTATTTTTCCGATTTAAAGAAGTTATTTTTCATTTTTGATAAATTTTAACATAAAATTTAAAATCAGCGACCCAAAAAACCTATAGTATAGCTAAAAACTAAAGTCCGAATAAAAAAAATTAAGCTTTTTTGCCATCTTGGATCCGCCATTTTTTATTTTAGTTGAGTTTTAATGTTAAATTCGTAATCAGCGACCCCAAAAACCCCTAGACACCTAATAAAAATAAAAAAAAGAAAAGAAAAAATTAGACCTGCGACGCCATTTTGTAGACGCCATTTTTGTTTTTAGATCAATTTTGAGGCCAGATTCGTAATCTGTGAACCCAAAAACCTTATGTTATCAAATGTCAGGCAATGGTTTATATAAATAAAGAAGTTATATATATTTTTTAATTAAGAATATATTAAAAAACACTTATTTGTTAATAACAATTGAAAAAATAAAAAGCACACCTTCTCACCTATGGGGAATTTTTCTATAGACTTTTTCCGAAATAATAAAAAAAAATGTTCAAAATCGGTTTTGAGTCAACGAAGTTAGAACTTTTTTCCTTTAGTAAATGGACTAAATATAACTGCCGGTCTTATAAAGATCACTAATCCGACATTAACTTTAATTTGCTGTTAAAATAAACAAAAGCACATCAAAACGTCAGTGCATATGACATTTTATTCATTAGTAAACCAATTTTGATGCGCTTTTGTTTTTATTAACAGCGAATTAAAGTTAACCTTAGATTAGTGGCCTTTATAAGACTGGCTGTAAGTGTGGGAAACATCTAAATTTTAAAATGAATATTTTTACGCACAATTAACATTATTCAATAAGTTTTTAATACCAAACGCAGAAAATTATTCTCTTTAAATTAGTACCGCTACCATTTTTTTCCATAAAAATTTTGAGCAGGAATATGTATGTATAACCGTGATAAGCCACGTAAATTGTCTATGTTCAGAGGTATATGTCATGCCACTTTTAACAATTTTCAACATTACCTTAGTTATCCATCTATAACGTTTGCAAAGCTAATTGTTACTGTGCTCTCCAATAATTATAGTACAACTAATTTAATTATCTGTCAGAAATCAGCATTCGGCAGCTATACTAAGCACCTGTCTATTTAATTTTAAATTATTTTTTATAGTAGAATTCTAGCACATTTCTATCAACACAATTACTGTAAATTTTAAACTTGAAATGATTTTTTTTAAATATTTAAAGTCACTTCTATCTAGATTTTCTATAATTATTAATTGTAAAACAAAATATACAGCTCATGGTAGTTTCATGAGAATTATTCAGCTTTTATACTAAACATTTAAACAAGTTTTTTTAATAAAAAAAAATATATATATAAGTACTCACCCGTTGTCCTATTTGCAGAATCTGCTGTCTTAGACCTACGCAGAGGATTTCTGTTACTATGATTATTTGCGTCCCCATTTTTATTTAAATACGTCAAATTTAGATGCTGTTGCTGAACACGGGAATCAGAAAATGATCGAAAAAATACAGAAGGAGGATGTACTACTGACATATTATGACTCGCTTGAAAACTAGTACTAGGTGAATTAGAGCACATTACGTTTTGACGTTGAATTTTCACATATCTATTATAATTTTGAGAATTTACAAGTAGTGGAATACTATTACTACTACTTTTTTGACGTGTGTTATTTACATGAGAAGCCACGGCCTCTGTACATCGTTGGGAAAGTTTGTTTGATCTATATTTGTCATTATCTGATTCTTTACCAGATGTGATACTTTCCTTAGGCTTACTTCTGGTGGTTCCCGGTTTAGGGCGTGCACCTGGCAAGCTATCAGAATTGTTACAGCCACCACGCTGCTGCTCAGCCTGGACCCGCTTAGTGGATTCTGTTTTCGAAATTGCTTTATTACACATGCTATTAGTCAACGCAGCCATCACTTTTAATTTTACTTTCTTTGAGGTCTGTTTTCTACTTCTGGGGCTTGTACGCATAGCAGCATACGAGTTACAAGAAAATGAGTATGTTCCATGTATGTAAGTTCTTTTTAGGTTATATAATGGACTTTGAAACAGACACCCGTTAAAATAAAATATTTTAAAAGAAAACCATTGCGTCTGCTTCAGTGAAAGCATTCCAGTGTACGAGGCGTTTATGACTTACTTTACACATCTCCTAGTTTAAAATTATTGGATTAATCACGAAATTCTACCACAACTACTACTAAACACGTTCACATTATTTTGACAGCTGAAGGAAAACATAACTCCAGCTGTGGCTGCTTGAAGGTCGTAGGAACACGCGTGATGGAGGGGCGCAATGTTTAAATTAAAGCAATTTGTTTACCTGAATAAAATTGGACGTAGAAATTAAGTTGATTGAACCAGTACCAAAAATTTTGATTGTTACACGGAAATGACATTTTCCTCAGACGCATACAAGCCAGTAGGCGGGAATTAGAAATATGTCACGCACGTCACTTTTGACGTTTGTCACACAATTATCACATAAAACAATAACTACAATATTAGTTATTGTTTTGTGACTACAATTCAGCAGGCCGTGATGTTATGTATGGTCTGTTCAGTAAACATAAAAACACAAAGTGGTCTTTGATTTCCAAAATTTCATGAGTGTACTTTCAAAATTCATCTTTGTGTATTATTCTGTCTTTGTTTAGGAATGTAATAACAAAAAGTTACTAAAACAAATAGGTTAAGGGTGTGACATTTACCTAGCATCTGTCACAAATGTTATAAATAACTATTTTTAAGAATATTATACAAATACTGTGTTGGATACTATTGACATAGCGTTTATTAATAGCTATTTTTATTACGATTTATAGAAATTCAGGCGAGAATTTTCAGAAAAATATCTACTTTGACACTGAAATAATGAAATAGTTATTTTCATGACAAGCGTCGAAAGTAGCAAATATCGTGCGAGTGTTGATTAGACTATTAGACAAACGAGGGCGTAGCGAAGCGAAACCCGAGTGGATCTAAAACACGAGCAGGCCGTGATTGAATAACTTTGTGCCATTACGATATGACTATTAGCACGATATAATATCGTACTAGTGTATGAAATTGTCAGCTTTCTGTAGTAGGCTGCTGTCGCGATAATGTTACTTTCATACTTGGTCGTCTAAAAAATATTAATTGTCATTTTTAAATTTAAATCTGCTTTTATTCAGGTGTGGAAACCTTTGCAAAACATAATTCAGAATCCCTAATACAAAATTGCATCTCTATACCAACTTCAAAAGAATCAAATGTTTTTGGGTTTACTGAATGGCCTATAACAGTAGATTATGCAACGAGGGAGAGAAATGCGTTATTTTGCTGAGGTACAATTTCTGACTGGAGGGCGAAGCCCGAGAGTCAGAAATTGCACTGAAGCAAAATAGCGTTCTCTCCGAGTTGCATATACTATTTTTTCACGTTGCTGGAAGATTTAAAACGAAAACCTGTTTTTTAACGTCATTTATTGACAGTTTAGTTACAATTATTTTAAAATTAGTAGCTTAATGGCAAAGCCACTGCAAGTCATTAGGACGAGAGCTCACAATGGGACCTGGACATATCGCCGAATGGACAAAACGCCGAATCGTATTTTAATGCCCAAAACGCCGAATCGTGCCCAAAACGTCGAATTCGTTTGAGTGGACAAATCGCCGAAAATGCCCAAAACGCCGAATGCTGTCGGTGAACATATCGCCGAAAATGGACAAATCGCTGAATTAGTTGGCGTGGACAAAACGCCGAAAATGCCCAAAACGCCGAATTCTCCCGGTGGACATATCGCCGAAAATGGACAAATCGCCGAATTAGTTATCGTGGACAAAACACCGAAAATGCCCAAAACGCCGAATTCTGTCGGTGGACATATCGCCGAAAATGGACAAATCGCCGAACGGTGTAAAATGACCCCACTTGAATCGGAAAGTTGGCATCGCTCGATTTTGTTCAAAACCCCCGTTTGTGTCCGTGGACATATCGCCGAAAATGGACAAATCGCCGAATTAGTTAGCCTGGACAAAATGCCCAAAACGCCGAATGTTGTCGGTGGACACAACGCCGAAAATGGACAAATCACCGAATTAGTTACCGTGGACAAAACGCCGAAAATGCCCAAAACGCCGAATTCTGTCGATGGACATATCGCCGAAAATGGACAAATCGCCGAATTAGTTAGCCTGGACCAAACTCCAAATCCTGTGAGTGGACATATCGCCGAAAATGTCCAAAACGTCGAATCAGTGGGCGTGTACCAAACGTCAAAGATGTCGAAATCACCAATTCCTGTTAGTGGGTATGGTACAAATTAAGGATGCAGAATATTTTACGGCCAAACAAATAGCGAGAATTGTTTTCAAGTTGTTATTTCTAAGTTACAACCATAATAAATTCAACTAGCAATTGCTGCCAGCATAAACAACACCTGTAAACTAATAGTTGATATTCTAACTACAATTTTTGATATCCCGTGTGCATTTTTGTGATGGAGTATTGAGGGTGGTGTCATTTTGTTCCTTATGCTGGGACCCGCGACTGGGATGAACGAGGGGGCTATTTGGGGATAAGTTATTATTTTAAAATATAAATAAAGTAAATATGTTTTAAAAACCAGAATATCTATTTCATGTTCTTTATCGCGCATATACTGCAACTTATAATCTAATAAAATAAAGTAATAATTGACCGTCATTGAATCCAAAATGGCGAACTTTAATTTTTTTATTGAAAAAACTCTTTGAATATAAAACAACAGGAAGGAGCATTTACCAGATGAGGTTGCGTCGAGAATGGAGGTTGCATATGGCTGATAGTTGTTTCCGTTTGACACTGGCGTACTGTCTGTAAAGGATATATTATGGGTCTATTATATATCAAGGATCAACATTTTATGTATTTCTACACATTTATATCGGGTGATTATAAATGTTTTTCCATCAAGCTACTTATGAAATATTTGTTATATGAATAATATGTAGGTGGCACTGTAAGTCTATGTCAAATTCGAACTTAGCAGGTTAGGTTTTGCGTCAGTCTTGATTATAAAATCACCCGTAATATTAATGCCTAGACAAGCTATTAGGTTAGCTTATTGGAATGTATACCGTGTGTCCACAGGAGGACGCACCATAGGGATAACCAAATAGAATAGAAAGATCGGCTAATGCTGTGCTCGCCGGCACGCTAAAACGTTGTTTTCTGGCTTCTGACTCGCCACTGTAAGAAACAATATTGTTATAAATGGTACAAGAAAAGGATCGGTGGTCATAGCACTGGGTGATATTTATATTCTATTAGCATTATCTTATCTCTATGGTGCGTACTCCTGTGGACACACGGTATATATATGAATTAAATAAATTATTATTTATTATTATTATATTATAATTGTTTTACTGAGTTTAAAATTGTCGTTATTTGTATTAAACAAATTTTAATAAAAAAACATTATGTAAATTAATTCACATTAACATTAATTTAACGAATTTCTGCTACAATCGCAAAATTTATATGGTGATAAATATAGAATAAGTTGGAGTTTTAACAAATTTATTTATTTTAATTTTTCTTAAATTTATTTATTTCCAACAGACAGGAAGCCCAATTATAGAAAGTCTACAATTTCATATTTAGAACTAACTCAAACATAATTTCTATTACACAGTCGAAAACCAACCTAAGATTACAATAAACTTACAGTATAAAACAAATCCTTAGAAAAACCTTTCAAGTCACAGTGGAATATGTTAATTTGATTATTAATAAGATTGTATGATGCAGTGCTTGCAAAAAGTGATGAATTTTTATAGGAATTTGTCCTAGGACAAGTATTAACAAATGTGAGACCATTTCTCGTTCTTATAACTATCAGGTATATGAAAGTTAAGTTTTGGCGGCAGTTCAGGACAGTCAATATTTTAATTTTAATTACCAACCAGCTTGTTTGTTTGTTTGTTTGTTAATGGACAAGGTCTAGGCATGCAGAGTACCAGGTACCTTAGACACCGACTGTAAATAAACATTATCTGAAAATAAGTAAGCATTTACTAAGGCTTTATACAATTAAAATGCAAAAATTATACCCCTATGATCACGTTATTTGACAACTACCATGAATGAACTACCATAAATGAGTCATACTTGGAGGTTGCATATGGCGATTTCAGTCGCACTTTTAAGTACGGCCAATAAAAGACCAGACTCCTTCCTGTTATTTTATATTCAAAGAAAAAACTAAACATGAACTTGTTGGGTATCAAATTAAAGGTAATCGATTATACAAAACAAATAGAAAACTTATAAAATGTTTAAGTGCCATAAAAAATAAAAGAGGTAGTGGCGGTATTTATGGCCCAGTGTGCTTACATTTCTAAAACATTTCCGGAAACAATTTACACACTGTCCTGGTTCCTTCCAAAGGGTGCTAAACAAAAAGGTCAACTATGACTGTTGATGTTCCGTCATTATCTAACAGAAGTTGCAACGTAAGACATCATATGGTTGCTAGGCGAAATTGTTAATTTAAGTCAGACTTATAGTTCCAATCAAGTGCTAATAACTCTGTCTACCCACAATTCCAAGGTATATGATAGCAGACACAAAACACACATATCTGTTTTGCCATTACTTCTTGCATCACCAAACTGGAATAGTATATTGTATGTTAAGAGCTGAAAGTACATTCTTGCCGCTTGAGCATGAATATTGCTGGTTGAGACGAAGTCGAAACCAGCAATCATGCAAAAGCGGCAAGCGCACTTTTAGCTCGAAACATACATACTATTTTTTCGACGACTGAGCATATTATTAAAGGAAAATATCAAATTTCGTTTTATCGCAAAAATTAATTGACAATCAAGTTAACATTACTCGCGCAGTCTATATGACATGTGACGCGATTATTTCCACAAATGACGGGCGTAGTCAAGGAAACATTCGGACGTGGCTACCTATTTTGTTAACGCGGAAACCCAAAACGCTCGGCGAACGGCAAAAAGATGAAAACGCACGCTCAGCGGCAAATGTCAACTTTCTGTTGTCAAATGACAGTGAGAAAAATCTACTTTCGATGTCAGTCGTCGAAAAAAGTTAGTTGTGACTGTAAACCGTCGACTACAACGGCCTTTGATGCATCTAAAGATGGCATTTTTTAACCGAAAATTGGGTGATCATTCCATGAGATTTGCACATAATAATAGCTGTACTCAAATCTATTGGAAGTTATATTGGATCAACTGGCTTTCCTGAGTTGTGGAGCGTGGCGTTTTTTATAAATTTATTAGAAGAAAAACATGTAACGCTCATACCACAACTTTGCGTGTGCTATATACTGCGCTTGCTAATGAATTCTTCAAGGAAAAATGCCAAGTTATTCAAATAATTCTTTGGGTAATTTGGCAGAAAAAGTACTCGAAATCCATGATTGACAACAAAGTTTGTTCACGAAAATCAGTTTGTACCGCTTAGTAAAAGAAACAATAGTTAGGTACCTATTGTATGTAACAGAATGTTGAGAATTTGTTAATTCTTCTAATGTCCCAGGTACCTATGACGTTTTCGGCATTTCCACCCCATTGGGCTTTTCGTCCGAATTTTAATGCCCGCATTGTTCTCTCGCAAGAGGCGCGTTCGGTTGAAATCACAAAATTAGTTTTGACGAATTGGTTAACACAAGAAACACGCTGTTGACTGGACCGATTTGGATGATTTTTTTTTGTTTTGTTCGCCTTACTCCCGAGGTGGTTTAGCAAAAAAAGAAAATTCGGCAAAATCCAAAGGGACAGCCGGAAAATTGGAAAATATCGAAAGTGTGTTTTTCTATACTGAACGACTTTCTATTTGCAGTCATACTTTTATCATTCTGTGCTTAATGGTTTGAAAGGTTTTCCCCATCATGTCATAATCCAAAACAACGTTTGCCGGGTCAGCTAGTATATAATATATAGTGTCTAGACTGAATGCAGTAAACACATTATAAACTTGCATTTCTAGGATTTCTGTTAGATGTTTGTGCGTTGATAAATGACGAAATAACAACCGATTAACAAAATATAGTCAGACAATCTTGTGAAACAACACATACAAATAAAAAGGTGCAGTCAATATAGAAAAGCTTAGAACAATTCTAGTAAACTTTAAGGTACTGTAAAAAAAGGCCAAGCACAAGAATGTTTCCTTATGTGGTCTATTTACTACTTTTATTAAAAATGTATACCTAAGTCAATTTATAATTTATTTTTAAAAATACATATATTAGAAATATTTATATTTGTCTGTTGGAAATAAATAAATTTAAGAAAAATTAAAATAAATAAATTTGTTAAAACTCCAACTTATTCTACAGTGTGTTTCACTTTACATGGAAGCACCCCTGTATTTTCTTTGTTTTTGTATGAATCGATTTGAATTTTTTACCAGTTGTACAACTCACCAAGAGGCATCTACTCATGTCCTTGAGCGGAAATGACGTTTTTAGCCTGGCCTACTACGATCAAGAACATGGGTCGCATTGTCAATATTTTGCATCGCGTTAGAGTTACAGCAAAAAGTTATTAAGAAAAGTTGTTTAGAATCAAAAGAATATCCCAAATACCGATTTTAGTTTAATAATTCGAATTTTTAATTTTTAACCATAAATTTGTCAAAGTCCCAATTTTCAACTTTTAATTTGGTATTAAATGGTGCCATGGAGAAACAACATTTTCATTATTGTTGCAAACGTCATTAGGTCTTAATAATGGCTGAATTACGTTTAACTGTAGCTGAGAAAGTAGAAATAATTGGAATTAATGGTGAAAATGCAAGATCCAATAGAGAAGTAGCTAGAATATTTAATGGAAAATGGAAGGCATCCAGGGCGTGCACCTATTTATCCAGGAACTGTTTCAAAAATTAATCAACTTTTTAATTTAACTGGAAATGTTGTTAAGCCCAGACCAAGAAGAATAGTTCGAGAGCATCCCTCGGAGGAAATGATTTTGGCAGTTTATGACGCTAATCCTCCTGAGATATGGCATTAAATGTAACTATTGCACTATCGAAAATTTTCCGCTGCTTGCATCTTCAGAAACTAAGTGCCAGGACAAATAGGTGCACGCCCTGGATGCCTTCCATTAAATATTCTAGCTACTTCTCTATTGGATCTTGCATTTTCACCATTAATTCCAATTATTTCTACTTTCTCAGCTACAGTTAAACGTAATTCAGCCATTATTACGACCTAATGACGTTTGCAACAATAATGAAAATGTTGTTTCTCCATGGCACCATTTGATACCAAATTAAAAGTTGAAAATTGGGACTTTGACAAATTTATAGATAAAAATTAAAAATTCGAATTATTAAACGAAAATCGGTATTTGGGATATTCTTTTGATTCTAAACAACTTTTCTTAATAACTTTTTGCTGTAACTCTAACGCGATGCAAAATATTAACAATACGACCCACGTTCTTGATCGTAGTAGGCAAGGCTAATAACGTCATTTGCGCTTAAGGACATGAATAGATGCCTCTTGGTGAGTTGTATAAAAGGTAAAAAATTCAAATCGATTCATACAAAAACAAAGAAAATACAGGGGTGCTTCCATGTAAAGTGAAACACACTGTATATTTATCACCATATAAATTTTGCGATTGTAGCAGAAACTTGTTAAATTAATGTTAATGTGAATTAATTTACATAATGTTTTATTATTAAAATTTGTTTAATACAAATAACGACAATTTTTAAACTCAGTAAAACAATTATAATATAATAATAATAAATAATAATTTATTTAATTCATATATATATACATTCCAATAAGCTAACCTAATAGCTTGTCTAGGCATTAATGTAACGGGTGATTTTATAATCAAGACTGACGCAAAATCTAACCTGCTAAGTTCGAATTTGACATAGACTTACAGTGCCACCTACATATTATTCATATAACAAATATTTCATAAGTAGCTTGATGGAAAAACATTTATAATCACCCGATATAAATGTGTAGAAATACATAAAATGTTGATCCTTGATATATAATAGACCCATAATATATCCTTTACAGACAGTATGCCAGTGTCAAACGGAAACAACTATCCGCCATATGCAACCTCCATTCTCGACGCAACCTCATCTGGTAAATGCTCCTTCCTGTTGTTTTATATTCAAAGAGTTTTTTCAATAAAAAAATTAAAGTTTGCCATTTTGGATTCAATGACGGTCAATTATTACTTTTATGTCCTACCAGTACATTAATTAAAATTTTTTGTATTCGCTCCCCAAACTGGTTACTTTGGATACTGTCTAGGATCCTCAAAATGGCCATTTAGAGGCCTTGTACTTAAAGTCGTCATGGCAACATTTTAGCGGACTCAAACATTAATTGCCATGACGACTTTAAGTACAAGGCCTCTAAATGGCCATTTTGAGGATCCTAGACAGTTTCCAAAGTAACCAGTTTGGGAAGCGAAAAATACATTTTCGCGCGGCCTCCTAATATAATGCCGCGTTAATAGTAATTGAAACTTCATATTATAATATTTGGAGAGCTAATACAAAAAAACGTTGTATGCAACACGTCCTCAAATGGCTTTAGAGGACTCATCTTCATATTACGGACTCGGCTGCGCTTCGCTCCGCCTCGTCCGGAAACATTACGACTCGTCCCCTAAAGCCTTGCTTTGAGGACTAGTTACATAAAGTACTATAATTACTCTATTTTAAGGTATCTTAGATACAAAATAACGCTCCAGGGCAATTATTTTCTTCATAAGAACACTAGGGTTATTATGAAAAATTAACAGTATTTGTTTCCATGGATACAACCTTTATTTCAAAAATTATGCACCACTGTCACAATGAAAATTAATGACAGCTCATCTAATGTCACAAATCTAACTTAGATCAGCTAACTAGATCAATCTTAAATACTATAGCATAGTAATTATATGAATTGAATATGAATATGAATTAGGTAAGAAAATTGGTAGGACATAAAACCTTGAAGGCACCACAGGCATTATGAGCTAAGAGCCCGCGATTGTTGTACACACCTCGGGCCAAATCCCTCGGTTAGTACACTAACAATCTTGAGCTCTTATTTTACTCATAATGCCCCTTGGTACCTTAATAACTGTATTTTATTAGATTATAAGTTGCAGTATATGCGCGATATAGAACATGAAATAGATATTCTGGTTTTTAAAACATATTTACTTTATTTATATTTTAAAATAATAACTTATCCCCAAATAGCCCCCTCGCTCATCCCAGTCGCGGGTCCCAGCATAAGGAACAAAATGACACCACCCTCAATACTCGATCACAAAAATGCACACGGGATATCAAAAATTGTAGTTAGAATATCAACTATTAGTTTACAGGTGTTGTTTATGCTGGCAGCAATTGCTAGTTGAATTTATTGGTGTCGGCCCAGTTGCGCCCGGCCCACTTGCGCCCACTGCCATTTTTGACCCATTTGCGCCCTAGAAGAATGTCAACGGTAATTAAGGTCTCATTTGCCTCCAGGCTTGCATCTCATTAGTCATCAGGACACCCGAACTTAGCCGACTGACT